>JARJLF010001670.1:0-66899 GCA_029378395.1 Mycena leptocephala | reverse complement strand
CCCTGACGCACGGTGCCCACGCCCGCGCCGCTGCTGCTGCAGCTCAGCAGCATCAGACCCGTCCCGACCATCGAAGAACCCGCGTACACAGTACGCAGCGGAATGGGAAAGAGAGCGATGCACCACGCATACACCCAGCAGGAGTACCCATACGACACGGCACAGAGATGAAGCGCCGCAGGCGGAGGTATCCGCACATACATCGCGGGCGCCAGCCCTAAGGCAGCCCGCGCACGCCATCCCCTGCGGACGAGCGCGTGCATACCCGCTCGTCCGTACCCGCACGCCCCGTGCCTCGAATCCCGGACCCGAGAAAGATGGGACCACCGATAGAAATAAAGGGAAAAAAAAGGAAGAGAGACTCGAAATGGAACGCACCGACAGGCTCCCATCGAGCCCCTTCATCCGTCTTGCCCACACCCACGTATCGAGCCTCCCGAGCGGCTCCTTCAGCCCCCGAGCGATCCATCGCGATAGGAGCGCGCGCACCGAGCCGGGGGATACGGACGGCGCAAGCGGCGGTACTGATCGACTGCGAGGAACGACGTGGCACTGTGCGGGGATTAATTGGTCTGCGTCGCTGGGCGAGAGGAGCAAGGAGGGGGAGGGGGAGGAAGGGTAGATCGAGGAAGAGTAAAGGGGGGAAAGGGTCAGATGGAGAGGAATAATGGGTGGAAGTTGGAGCGAGTAGCAAGCAAAGACGTACTTCATTCACGATAGAGAGCCGGAAAGGCCAGCAGGCAATGTGTGTAGATGCATTCTTGCCCTCGAGTATGCGTATCGCGCCGGTTAAATTCTATACAGATAAAAGCTTGTCAGAACAATAAAAGGGGAAAAAAGGAAAAGAAAGAAAGCCAGGAGCGCAGAAGGATGAATGCCGAGGCGGCAGCGTGCAGCGACAAGCGCGCGCGCGCTAGACGGCGTGTCACCCCACATCGCAAATGCAGGCGAGTACGGCTCGGGGACATCCAAGCCTGCCCCACAGCCTCCGCGTCGCACAAGGCCGTGCGCATCTCCCGCAGCCGAAGAGGGTGGGCCCCATCCCGCGGCCGAGGAGCACCTTCGCGAGAAGCTGCACACGATGTGATGCATCACCATCGACAAAGCGGTGGGTCCCCGTGCACACAGACATCGATCCACGGGTCTCGAGATAGGGACGAGGGAAGTATGGAAGGAAGAGGGATCGGAAGGCGGGGGTGGAGGGCTGCGCGCAAAGGGAGAGAAAGGAATGGGAAGGCGAAGAGGGAGCATGGAGTAGGGAAGAGAAAGTAGACACACACTGTATATTAACAGACGCACAGCGTGTGGGAGTAGCAATTCTTTTTGGTCAAGATGCGATGCTGTGAGAGGAGGGAGGCACGTAAGCAGGGAGTCCAGAGAGACAAAGAGGAGATGATTGTGCGGGGAGTCAAGAGTGAGGGTTGATGCCCGCGCCCGCTGCATACGATGTGCGTCGCAGGCATTCCCGGCTCGCTGCGCGCGACTCCCAACACGATAGCAAGAACACACCCCACAAGTCACGCCGCCGCCTGCATGCTCCCCTAGCGCCATCGGCTGGTGACCTGGTCCCCAATCTCCGGTGTGTCGGAGTTGGTCTGCGAAGCCGTGCGTCCCCACCTCGAGATGTGCGCACACATCGTTCCGCACGCAGGAAAGGATCCGTGGATAGGCCGGGGAGGGATGCAATGGAGAGGATGTGTACGCACTACGTCGAGCCGCGTGATCGATGAATCTAGCGCCAACTTCAAGGAACGTGTCAAAAAAGCGTATATGTAGGGCCGGAATCGAAATCTCTTGGGCTGAGTGGAGGGAGGAAGATGACGTTGGAGGCTGCTCGTAAACAGTGTCAAGCTGTCGGGCCGTCGAACCCGTCGGCTGTGATCGGGTGATTTCGCCGAGGACTTTTCCTTCTTCATCCAATCTTCATCTTTGCTCTGTCCACTATCCAGCATGAGCGCAATTTCGACCCCTTCCTTGGTTTCCACACGGCTCCAGAAACTGGCGCTGTCCCTCGGCTCAAACAAAGTGCTGCAAGATGTTAGTACGCGTACGGAGTTGGGTCCGAGGAGTTACCGCAGCAAGATTTGTGCAAGACCATCTCTGTTTGGTCTCTGTCCCATTCCTGATCTGCCTGCTAAAAATTTCATGACAACTGGTTGATTCTTCATAACAGCATCAAGCTGCTGGATTCAACCAGCTTTAACTGCTTCCCGGCGGTATATTACCGAGGTCACACCAAACGCCGTGGTCTCCAACAGAATTTCATCGAACTGACGAACCTCTGGTTTACAGTACAGGCTCTTACATAATTATGGTGGACGCGTCTGCCTTGCGACTACAAATATCGAGGTATGGGAATACTCTTGTTCATCAACTCATCGCCAGAATTTTGAACATCAAATATCCCTCGATTCAAAACAGGAGGGTGTTGCGTTTCGAGGATTTGCTCAATATTTTGTTCAATAACTGAACTTGGGGCCAGAAAAATGCTCTAGCAACGTTTCACAACCGATGCAACACGCGCTAGGACTGCTCATATATTTCTATACATCACCAGTATCGACGTAACCCATTTCATGTCCCATTTTTGTGATAATACTGATCGTTTTTTTCGATGAACTGACTTTCTTGGTTCAGGAAATTTTTGGGAAGGTCTACAACACGAGCACATTTTCCGAAGCGTGCAAAATAACAACAGGTAGAAAGTTCGGTTCCAACTCCATCTTTGAACCTTGGTCTTCTCATCGCGTGATCAGAAGTGTACTGTCCCGTGGCTCGCCATGACTGGTCAAGGCCATTTTACCTTTCGGTATTGATAATAGTATTAATTTGCTTGTGTTCTAATTTTTGACACCTTCGTTCGTGCTCGTAATCTCTGTCTCCAGATGTTAAGTGACCCGTCCGTTTTCTTCCAGGATCATTTAATCCCCGCACACCTCCCTCTTCCAAATTCAAACACCACCCACCCGCTGGCATATCCTCCATCGGCGGCCTCGCACCACTAACTCACTTTCAATCTGTCTACATGCTTGAGATTCTCAGACTCGAAGTCATTGCCTCGGGACATTCATTCATCCATTTACTCATGGGGTTCACGGGGCTGCTCCCGCGGTCAGTACGCATGCACTGGTTCCAGCATAGATGGATTGAATGAATGCATCCGACCTTCGTCCTATGGCGGTGCAACAGCCACCAACATATCGAGTGCGCTATGCCGCCGCGAATCCTGAACTGCGAATCTCAACCTCAAATTTAAACAGTTAACATGTGAGTGCGCTGCACGCGCTCGGCCTGGGACACAGAGTTAGAATGCTTGCCGTGGAAGCATGTACAAAAGTACCCACCTCATCTACAATGTGCGAGCGGAAAATCCTGGCAAAAGAATATTTAGATGGCCCTATTGCCTTATGTATGTACGTTAACATATAGAATCTTGTTTCCAAACTCATCTGGGCAGATGGACATATTACGAGATTCGAACCATAGAAGGAATAGAACTCGAGTGGTAGACAATGTTGAAAGTCAGAGTCTGAGTAGCAACATGTTTGAGATAATGATAAATAAATGCGCAGTTCACAACCGGGAAATAAGTATCGATGCCGCAGTGTATCTAAACTCAGCAGAGCCCAAGCGAGTAATATATTCCATCCTCAACCTCGGCATCTGGGCAATCCATTGAACTCTGATCCGTGAACTTGAATGGTCATCAGCAAGTATGTAGCAATAGAGGAGTGGAAGCCTACTCTTGGATTTAATTTCTTCATCTCTTCGATATCTATCAGAGGATAGCCCATGGCGATGGCAACATCCTGGGTGTACGGATCGAACCCTTTGGCAATGTGAAAGTCACGGATCATATCATAGTCGTGCTCGTCCCACTTCCCTCCGTATGAATATATCGAAAATTCAACAGTAGGCAGGCCAAAGTCCTCTGCCACGTCGTGAGTTAACCGGTCAAACCCGGCAGGGTCGAAGGCCCAGTAGTATTTCTCGGTATCCGGGGGGTTGGTGACAGTGATCAGATTATCCACGACATCCACCTGTGGGGGAAATAGGAAGAAATACACTTTGTCTGTGGGTGCATCTGCCATGAAGGTTCCTCGCAAGGTAAAGTTCAGATCAGTGTTCAAGGTGCAGTCGAAAGAAATTTCGGTGATGAGCTGAGTTGTATCTACGATGTCAGAAGAAAAAATTAGCCAATGATCTTGTGGGTTGTGTTCAAAGGGACCCACTGAAGGCTCCTTGGAGGTGATTACGAACATAGTGGTTCTGAGAAAGCCACCATTTTCGTGGTGGGTCACTGTACTTCAATCCTACGGTGATCCCGAACATACATGGGTGACACTCTGAATAATCAACCCTACAGAACAATTATTCAAGAATGGCAGTGCAAAGCAGCCATAAGCGCACCGTGTCCATCCAGTCGGCAGGACCTCCTGAGGTGAATCACTCGTGTACCATGGGGAAATATGTAAGTCATCGAGTGTGAGATGCTTTTCTGTAGGAAATGCGTGGAGGTCATTTGGCTTGAAATGAGCTCGGTCCCAGCGGGGGTTATAAATCGAAGGTAGCATGATGGTTCCCGGGGTTGATGATAAAAATTTGGGGAAACTGATCTTGCTGCATGCAAGCAGGGAATAGAACTCATCGAGTTCAAGGGTAGACAGGAGTTTGTCACCCAGGTCATACTCTGTTAATTTGACCTCAGGCAATTTTGAATGTGCCCGCGGTCTCACAATTTCTATACACGAATCATACCCATTGCCGACATCCATGCACAATTTTCCGGTCGACAGTCGGATCCATGCAGTACCTGGAACATGATAGAACTTCTCTCCAGTGGTTTCTTCCCAGTAAGAATCTGCAACCTTGATGATGATCAGCTGTATTGTAATGTCCTAAGATTTTTGAAGCTCACATCAAAGTGCCGAGACTGTACATGAGGTAAAATCAGTGATGCAGTCTTTGGGAACACCGCGGATAACAAACAGTTTGATTTCTGAAATAGTACGAGGCCAAGACGGATCCAGCATGCAATTTTTGGACTTGGGAAAATGGTATCATTTCTATGCGGATGAGAAATTGAAAATTTTGGTCTGAGGTAAACTCTTACCATCGTGGTAGATCAGTGTGTTCACGCTGGCCGAAGATCCAAGCCCGAAGAATTGTGCCAAGTGAGGATGCCTGTAAAAGTTGTAAATTGACAGAATGGCAAGTAGAACCATCTACCGAAATTGTTGGCCTCTGTGCGCTTCAACCATTCTCTATGATGGAGGAATATGTAATTCAATGGCTATACATGGAGATTGTGACTCGCCTGCTCAAATTGGGCATCATTATAAACAACCGCAGTCATTGGATCTGGGCTCCCGAAGATCCGTGCGCGATATATCCTCCGTGTTCCAACGACAACCTTGACATGCCGGACTATAACTCCCGTCTTTGTGCGGTGGATAGGATGCCACTCGACTAAATTCTGTTTGTCGATTTCATCCAACAGATTCAAATCACCCAATTTCACAACGCGGAAATCTGGTGGATCGTGAATGGGTTGGTAGGAAGGAACCGGGGATCTTACCGCCCGGAGATTTTTCTACAGTGTTGCTGACATTAAAAGTCCCACCCTGAATCGTAAAGTCGCGACAATTCTCAAGGGCCGAGACCCTGGGAACATCAGTACTGTTCAGGAGATGAGAAACGATTCGCTTCGCACCTTGTTTCTTGAAATCCTGTGGGCATAGGAAGAGTGGGTTTCCGGATTGACAAGTGGCTACTGGATGAGATGGGTGCTGGAAGAAAGAGAGTGAAAGCTGTGCATTCGGCGCTCATGTACCTAATCCGGGCGACGACTGCTGTGCATAAGAAGAGAAGCAGTTGGCATCGGAGCAGCGAGGTTCAAAGCTGTTGAACAAGTTCTATGTAGAATTCCGGGGCACAGAGTTGCCCTTGCTTAGGCTGTTGCAGCTGTGCGTGAAAAGAGAAGCAGTCAAACCATTCTTACAATACACCCGAAGTATTTTGAAACCGATGTAAAATGCCGCTGCATGGTTGATGTCTGCTGTCTGTCTTAATTCTGAGCCAAATCCCATGGAGTGTACAATCCATGGTTGCACCGCTATCTTCTGAATTGGAATTCCCGCTTTTGCCCGCAAAGGATAAATTGAGGTGGAACTGATATCTCCAAAATCGAGCCGAGCCAACAGAGAAAACCGACTGTCCATACAGCACGAAGAGTGATGAAAGATATGGAAGGATATCTGCGTCAGCGGGGGGGCGCAGATGAAGCCATTGTCAAGAAAAATGGCATCCAGCGAACCACGAGAATAAGGAGTCGGCAGTCAAAGGCAAAAGGAAATGCCCAAGAAAAAGAGAATGAGAAGAGGGGAGGATTTTTGAATTGTAACATGTGGTATGTGCAGGATAACAGAGTCATCTCCCTTGTTGGATGCATGGATATTCAAATATTTTTGTGGACACAGTTCTCATGAATGTCTGCATTCAGAATATGCATTGACAGCGATAAAACCAGCCCATTCGGAGACGAAGGAAAACAGAAAATAAAAATAAAAATAGGCAAAGCGATCGTACTGCCAGGCAGAGCAGCCGTATCCAAGACTCGCATCCAGCTCCCCCTCCATCTCCCTGTGCTCCCGTTCACCCCGGGGCACATGCACTCCCATCTCTGCGATGCCCTCCGCGTGCAACAGTAACTCCCACCCTCGCTCGAAAATGCGCACTCCCCGCCTGCACCCGACCACACATTGCGCAGAGACACGACGCTACTAGCTATCTAGCTGCGACGCAAATGTAGCCACACCGCTTCAAGCCTGGTCTCGAGCCAACGGCTTCATGGGAGAGAGAGATACGCAATCGTTCATGCGATTGGGTATTACGGTCCCGCACGCACCCGCTTCACGTCCCCATAACAATGTCCGCCTTCTCGAGCCCACAAGCCAGCGCTCGTAAGTAAATAAAATAACTCAGGAAGCGATCGTACAGGCACCACCTCCTCGCAGTCCCGCTCCTCCTCGAGCACAGACCCGCATCCCACCGCGCGCACAGCGGCTCCCTTCTCCGCGCCACCCGCGTGCACATCTCCCACCCCGCTCGGACTCACGCCTCTCCACCTCCACCCGTGCGCATAGCGGCAATCTACAAGCTGACGACTCGGACGCTGCTGCCAAGGGATGGTAGTGCTCCGCCCCCATCGTACCCGCCTGCTCCTTGTCTTAAATGTCAGGCCTCCACACCGGCAGACATTAAGCAGCATGCGCATGCACGCGTGACGATCTGTGCGCCGCACGCGGGGAAAAAGGGTACGTGTCCGAGCCGCTGCACTTGCACCGCGGTAGCCCGAGCGAGGTGCGGCGTGCGGAGGTATGCGCACACACTGTGGCCGCCGGCCCGCATCGTCAGCGCAAGCCCCGCACCCCACGCACAAGCCATCCCCCACGGACGAGCGCACGCAGACCCGCCCGTGCCGCTCGCGCGTCGAATCCCGGACGCGAGAAAGGAAGGTCGCCGTCAAGGGCCCGCGTGCAGAATAGGGAACAAGAAACGAAAAGATGGAAAGAAAAGAAGACGAGGAGAACGTACCCACAGGTCTCCCTTCTCTTCCTTCCCCGCCGCCGCGCATCCCACCCAGCTCCTCCAGCACCTCAAGCGCATTCATGGCGAGACCTGCGAAGGCGATGCGCATGCGTGCGACACAGACTTGAGAGCACGACACGGACGTCGAGTGGTCACAATGCCCGCGAAAAACACTGGCGCAGGACGACGATGTAGGACCTAGGAGCGAGTTTTGTCAGCGTGCGAGTGAGGGAAAGCGGGGAGTGGAGAGGGGTAGATAGTGGGAGGGTGGAGCGGGAGGACGTAGAGGGTGGGTTGAAGGGAGGGTCAAGCACAGAAGCGGGAGAGGATACGCAGGACAGTCCAAAAAAGGAAAGAGCGCAGCGAAAAGCGCGGAGGCGTCAATGACGAGTGTACGGCGTGCAGCGTGCAGCGCCGTTCATATCCGTCCCACGGAAAAAGTACCCGCGACGCCCATATCGCACGCACGGAGGCGAGGATGGCGGGGACATTCAAGTCTGTCACACAGCCACCCAGACGCGTGCGCGTCCCCCGCGGCAAAGTCGGTGGTCATGGTCATGCCCATAAAGAAGGCGAGCATCATCCCCCGCCTGTTGATTCCTCCTCCCCTGGCATTGGGATCCAGAACGCACGTCAGGCAGTTATGGCCCGTACTGTGTGACACAGTGTGCTGGGGATGCGGATTGCCATCGTCATCGCATGTGGCTACACATGAAGGAGGATAGAGGGAGGGGAGAGAGAGAAGGAAGAAGGAGGAAGGAGAGGGGATGGAGAATATGCACGATACTCACAAGTATCGCGAATAGCTAAAGTTGCTCCTCCGGCGATTCCCGACGCGCGGTGTGCAAAGGAGTTACTTTGGGGATGAATTTAGGTGAAGGTGCTGTGGAGGAAAGAAGCGCATGAGTCGGCGGTCCGGAGAGGGAGAGTAAGAGGGGAAACGAAATGAATAGAGAGGAGCCAGATGCATTGCACCGTGGGACAACGGGCAGCCTGGTATATGACTCGAGGAACAGGAGGACGATGTGCGCCGTGTAGGATATGCTCCCGCTTCATGCACATTCTCCGCACGCAGCTGAGGTCCCACTTCCTGCGCATGCACTGGCACCCTGCCTGCAGCGAGGTCCTTGACCCGCACCAGCTTGTCCCAAATCCTCTGGCGTGTGTGCATTTCAGGTGGATGGCAGCACCCTTCTGAGAAGTCGCGCCTGCGTATCCACCATCTCGATGCACCATGCATCACGGATATCGTCGCAGCCGCGGAAGTGGATCGGTAGATGGACCGGGAGCGCAGTGGAGGATGGGAGGGAGAAGATAGAATATACGCACCGCAGAAGCCGACGACTTGGAGGGATGCGTAGCGTAGGTGGTGGATAGTTGTGGATATCATTGTGATGTCACGCGGTGGGGAGCATGATGTAAGAAAAAACGAGCATCAAGAAACGATACTTTTTGGAAAGCAGTCCACGGGTTTTCAATGAAAGGTCGAGGCTCCGAGTGATGACGTCGACGAATCTGGAGCCAACTTCAAGGATGCGTCTCAAAAAAGCGTATATGCAGGGCCGGAATCGAATTCTCTTGAAGTTTGGACTCCGAGTGGAGGGAGGAAGGAAGATGACGTGGGAGGATGCTGGTAAACAGTGTCAAGCTGTCGGCGTTGAACCCGTCGGCTGTGATCGGGTGATTTCACCAAGAACTTTCGTTATGCTCTGTCCACGCTCCAGCATGAACGTCCATGGGCGCAATTTTGACCCCTTCCTCCGTTTCCACATAGCTCCAGAAGCTGGCTTTCTTCCCTCAGGCTCAAACAAAGTGCTGGCAGACAACTGGCAGATGTTGTTACGGAGTTGGGTCCGAGTCACTGCAGCAAGATTTGTGCAAGGCCGTCTCTATCCCATTCCTGGATTGTCTGCTTGCTGAAAATTCCATGACAACCAGTTGATTCTTGATAACAGTGTCAAGCTGCTAGATTCAACGGACGTTAACTGATTCCTGGCGTTATATTACGGAGGTCACACCGAACGCATCTCTGCCCAAATAGGGTGGTCTCCAACAATTTGATGAACCTCTGTTTCACGGTACAGGCTCTTTATTATGGTGGACGCGTCCGCCCTGCAACTACGAGTATCGAGGTATGGGAATACTACACTTGTTCATCAACTCATCGCCAGAATTTCGAACAGCAGATGCCCCTCGATTCAAAACAGGAGGGTGTTGTGTTTCGAGGGTTTTCCCAAAATGTGGTTTAATTGCTGAACTCGGGGCCAGAGAAACGCCCTGGCAAAATCGATGGAATACGCCCCGGGACTGTTCATCTCTTTCTATACATCACCAGTATAGACGTAACCCATCCGATTTCCGTGATAATACTGGTTGTTTTTTTCGATGAACTGACGACTGTCTTGCTTTAGAAAATTTTTGGGAAGGTCTACAACACGACTACATTTTCCGAAGCGTGCAAAATAACAACAGGTAGAAAGTTCGGTTCCAACTCCGTCTTGAACCTTGTCCTTCTCCAGCCTGATCTGACGGATTCCGGTATTGACAATGTGCTTGTTATCTAAATTTTTGATACCATCGTACTTGACCCCTACCTCGTCTTCAGAAATCTTGCTTCCAGATGTCAAGGGAACCGCAGCCACAAAACATCACAGCCCGTTTCTTCCGGGATTATTTAATTCCCGCAAACCTCCCTCTTCCAAATTCAAACACTACCCACTGGCATATCCTCCATCGGCGACCTCGCACCACTCACTCACTTTCAATTTGTCTATCATACATGCTTGATATTCTCGGACTCGGAAGTCATCAGTGCCTATGGACATCCATCCATTTACTCGTCGCGTTCAAGGGTCTGCTGCTCGCCGCAGTCAATACGCACGCGCTGGGCCTAGCATAGATGGTCTCATTGGATGTATGCACCCCACTCTGTTATATTGCAGGGCAACAGCTAACGATATATCGAGTGCACAATGCCGCTGTGATCATGAATCCTGAACTGCGAATCTCAACCTCAAATTTATACAGTTAACCTGTGAGTGTGCCACTGCACGTGGTTCACCTGTGACACAGAGTTAGAATGATTTCCGTGGAAGCGTGTACAAAAGACCCACCTGATCTAGATTGCGTCGGCGGAAAATCTTGGCAACAGAAGATTTGCATGGCCCTATTGCCATAGCTTGTAGAATCCTGTTTCCAAACTAATCTGGGCAGTGGATATGTTACGAGATTCGAACCATAGAAGGAAAAGAACTCGAGTGGTAGACAGAGTTGAAATTCAGATTCTCAGTAGCAACATGTTTGGGATTATGAGAAACAAGAGCGCAGTTCATCAATTACAAAGTCGGGAATAAGTATCGATGTGGCATGCAAGTGTCACGACCCTCAGCAGAGTCCAAGAGAGTAATATATTCCATCGTCAACCTTGGCATCTGAGCCATCCATTGAATTCTCATCAGCAAACTGGAACAATCATCAGTGAGTATGTAGGGATATTAGAAGAGTGAAAGCTTACTCTTGGACTCAATTTCTTCATTTTTTCAATATCTATGAGAGGATAGCCCATGGCAATGGCAACATCCTGGGTGTACGGATCGAACCCTTTTGCAACGTGAAATTCGCGGATCATATCATAGTCGTGCTCGTCCCACTTCCCTCCCCACAGATCTATCGAAAATTCAACAGTAGGCAGGCCAAAGTCCTCTGCCATGCCGTGAGTTAACCGGTTGAGCCCTGCAGGATCAAAGGCCCAGTAGTATTTCTCGGTATCCGGGGGGTTGGTGACAGTTAACAGATTATCCACGATGTCCACCTGTGGCGTGAACAGGAAGAGATACACTTTGTCTGTGGGTGCATCTGCCATGAAGGTTCCTTGCAAGGTCAAGTCTAGATCAGTCCTCAAGATGCAGAAGAAATAAATTCCGGTGATGAGCTCAGTTGCATCTACAATGTCAGGAGAAAAAGTTAGCCACTGATCTTGTGGGTTGTGTTCAAAGGGACCCACTGAAGGCTCCTTGGAGGTGATTACGAACATAGTGCTGCTGAGAAAGCCACCATTTCATTGGCGCGATGTAGTCCTTCAATCTTACGGCGATCTGCAATGGATATGAGTGATACTCTGCCAGATAATCTACCCTACAGAAAAATTATTCGAAAATGACAGTGCAGAGCAGCCATAAACGCACCGTGTCCATCCAGTTGGCAGGACCTCCGGAGGTGAACCATCCGTGTACCATGAGTCAATATATAAGTCATCGGGTGTAAAATTCTTCGTAGTGGGAATGGCGCAGAATCCATTTGACTTGGAATAAGCACGGTCATAGGAGTTACAAATCGAAGGCAGCGGGATGGATTCTGGGGTTGATGAGGCACAAGTGTCGAAACGGCTGTGGCCGTATCCAAGCAGGGAATAGAACTCATTGAGTTCAAGGGTATATAGAAGTTCGTCACCCAGGTCATACTCTGTTAATTTGACCTCAGGCAATTTGAGATGCACCCACGATCTCATAAAGGGGGTAGTATCTGCACACGATTCATACCCATGGCCGACATCCATGCACAGCTTCCCGGTGGACAGTCGGATCCATGCAGTACCTGGAAGGCGATAGAGCTTGTCTCCAGTGGTTTCTTCCCAGTAAGAATCTGCATACTTGACAATTATCAGCTCCCCTGAAATGCCCACGAATTTGCGAAGCTTACATAGAAGTGTCGTGACTGTACAAGAAGTAAAATCAGTGATGCAGGCTTTAGGAACACCGCGGATAACAAACAGTTTCATTTCTGAAATAGTACGAGGCCAAGGCGGATCCAGCATGCAATTTTTCGACTTGAGAAACTGGTATCATTTCTATGCGGATGAGGAATTGAATTTTTTGGTCTGAGGTAAACTCTTACCATCGTGGTAGATCAGTGCGTTCACGCTGCCAGTGGCCGAAGATCCAATCCCGAGGAATTGTGCCAAGTGAGGATGCCTGTAAAAGTTGTAGATTTACACACTGGGGAGCAGAACCATCTACCGAAGTTGTGGGCCTTCCTGCACCTCAGCCATTCTCTACGATGGAGGAATATGTAAGTCGATGGCTATACATGGAGATGATGCCTCGCCTGCTCAAATTGGGCATTATCATAAACAACTGCAGTCATTGGATCCTGGCTCCCGAAGATCCGTGCGCGATATATCCTCCGTGTTCCAATGATAACCTTGACATGCCGGACTACAACTCCGGTCTTTTTGCGGTGGACAGGGCGCCGCTTGACCACATCATGTTTGTCGATTTCATCCAACAGATTCAAATCACCCAATTTCACAATGCGGAAATCTGCTGAATCGTGAATGGGTTGGTAGAAAGCAATTGGGGGATCTCACCACCCGGAGATTGTTCCACAGTGGTGCTGACGTTGAAAGTCCCACCCTGGATCGTAAAATCACGACAATTCTCGAGGGCAGAAACCCTGGAAACATCAGCATTGCTCAGTGACGGAGACGTGCTTCCGTTCACACCTTGTTTCTTGAATTACTGCAGACATAGAAGCCTCGGAGGGTGATTCTGGATTGAGGACTGACCACGGTCCACTGGATGAGATGGGTGCTGAAGGAAAGAGAGCGAAAGCTGTACATTTTGGCGCTCACCGATTTAACGCCCCTTGCTGTGCGTGAGACGAGCAGCCGGACACGAGAGCTGTGGGAAGGTATATATAAATGAGCTGTATTTTGGTCTGCTGACCACTCGGACTGTCTCACGGCTCAGATATTTGCAGGATATAAACATAATCCAATTTCGGCCAGCGCTTGTTTCAAAATATCTTGCCATGTCTGCCAGTGTTGCACACCGCCATTTCGATCCAAGAAGTTAAACCTAGAGACCGCGCAGCTGCTGTACTTCACAACAGCCATACAACTTCTGCAGCTCGGTGGCTGTAACGCGGCAAATAATGCAATCATGACTATTCCGCTAGAGCCATCAGCGAAATGCATATTGAAGCCGAGAAAAGACCACTCGATAATTTTCCCGTTCATCTACATTGAGGAAAAAGTATGCTCGCCCAGAGTTTCAAAGCAAAAATCGTGTTTAGTCGAGAAGACAGACAGCTAAATAAAGTCGGCACAGACAGGTATTTCCTTTTTTGGATATGCATCCGACGCATCCCAGTGTGGCATTCGCTCCCGAAGCTTAGCTCCTGCTGCTTCCATCGTACCCTGTGGAGTACCCCACGCCAACCCATCGTACACAGGTGTGCCGTGCACACCGAGATTGACACTCCTCGTCAAGCAGCACACACCCGCATTCCACCCCGACGCACATTCTCTTCCTGCGCGCACTCCCCGCACTACCCCGTGCCCGGTGCCCACGCTGCTGGTGCTACAGCTGAGCAGCATCGGACCCATCCCGCTTCCCGTCCCGACCGCTGCGTCCACAGTACGCAACTGAATAGGAAAGAGAGATGCGCCGCGCATGCACCCAGCAGCAGTACCCATACGACGAGTCGACGACGGCACAGCAATGAAGCGCCGGGTGGAGAGGTACCGTATCCACCGACATTGCGCGCGCCAGCCCTAAGGCAGCACAAGCACCGCACCCAAGCAATCCCCCACGGACGAGCGTGCACATACCCGCTCGTCCGTGCCCGCGCGCTTCGTGCCTCAAAGCTCGGATGCGAGAAGAAGAGCCACCGATAGAAATAATGGAAGAAAGGAAAGAGAGAGCCGAAAGGGAGCGCACCGACAGGCTCCCATCGAGCCTTTCATCCGTCTCGCCGCACCCACGCATCTAGCGTCCCGAGCAGCTCCTCCAGTCCCTCGAGCGATCCATCGCGATGACATTGCGCTTGCCGATGAGAACCCGACACAAAAATGTGCCGGTGATCGACATGGTGCTGCGTGTGGGTTAGTTGGTCTGCATCGCCGGGCGAGAGGAGCAAGGAGGGGGAGGGAGAGGAAGGGTAGAGCAAGGGGAGGATATGAAGGGAAGCAAGAGACGTACTATATTCACTATATTCACGACGTAGAGCCCGAAAGGCCGGCAGACCATGGACGGGGAGTGTGTGGATGCATCCTTGGCCTCGAGTATGGGTATCGCACTGGTTCAAGCCCTATACAGATAAAAGCTTGTCAGAACGATAGAAGAAAATCAAAAGAAAATCAAAAGAAGACAAGAATGCGAATGGGGACGCTGAGCAGGTAGCGTGCAGCGACAAGCCCACCCGCACGAGACGGCATATCACCCCACATTGCATACGCTGGCGAGTACGGCTCGGGGACATCCAAGCCCGCCCCATAGCCTCCGCGTCACACAAGCGCGTGTACATCTCCCGCAGCCGAGGAGCGCCTTCACGAGAACCTGCGTGCGACGCGATGCATCACCATCCACAAAGCGGCGGATCCCCGTGCGCACAGACATGTATGGGTCTCCGCTGCCCCGACGTGTGTCACTGCATTTGAATCTCGATAGGGACGAGGGAAGCATAGAAGGAGGAGGGATCGGAAGTGGGGGTGTGGCGGGCTGAGCGCAAAAGAAGACAAAGGGATGGGGAGGTGAAGAGGGAGTACAGAGTTGGGAAGAGAAAGCAGACACACACCGTATATTAACCGACGCGCAGCGTGCGGGAGTAGTGATTCTCTTTTAGTGAAGATGCGATGCTGTGAGAGGAGGGAGGCACGTAAGCGGGGATTCCAATGGGACAAAGAGAGACTGGGTGGGGAGTCAAGAGCGAGGGTTGGTGCCCGCACCCGCTGCATACGATGTGCGTCGCAGGAAGTCTGGCTCGCTGCGCGCGATCCCCCGCACACCCCACAAGTCACGCCGCCACCTGCATGCTCCCCGAGCGGTGACCTGGTCCCCAATCTCCGGTGTGTCGGAGTCGGTCTGCGAAGCCGTGCGTCCCCGCCTCGGGATGTGCGCACACATCGTTCCGCACGCAGGAAAGGATCCGTGGATAGGCCGGGGAGGGATGCAATGCAGAGGATGTCTACGCACTACGTCGAGCCGAGTGATCGATGAATCTAGCGCTAACTTCAAGGAACGTGTCAAAAAAAGCGTATATGTAGGGCCGGAATCGAAATCTCTTGGGCTGAAGTTTGGACTCCGAGTGGAGGGAGGGAAGATGACGTTGGAGGCTGCTGGTAAACAGTGTCAAGCTGTCGGGCCGTCGAACCCGTCGGCTGTGATCGGGTGATTTCGCCGAGGACTTTTCCTTCTTCATCCAATCTTCATCTTTTCTCTGTCCACTATCCAGCATGAATGTCCATGGGACCGATTTCGCCCCCTCCACCCGTTTCCACACAGTTCCAGAAACCGGCTATCCCTCGAGCTCAAACAAAGTGCTGTATCAGTGTGTTATTGAGTTACCGCAACAGATTTGTGCAAGACCGTCTCTATCCCATCCCTGGCTTATCTGCCTGCTAAAAGATACCGATTGCTCTCCTAGAACAGCGTCAAGCTGCCGGTTTCAACGAGCTTTAGCTGATTCCTGGCATTATGTTATCGAGGTCACATCGAATGCACCTCTGCCCAAATAGCGTGATCTCCAACAATTTGATGAACCTCTGTTTCACGGTACAGGCTCTTCATTATGGTGGACACGTCCGCCTTGCGACTACAAATATCGAGGTATGGGAATACTCTTGTTCATCAACTCATCGCCAGAATTTCGAACAGCAACTGTCCCTCGATTCAAAACAGGAGGGTGTTGCATTTCGTCCCGAAATCTGGTTGAATTGCTGAACTGGGACGAGAAAAATGACCCTGGCAACATCGATGGAACACACACTCGGACTGTTCATTTTCTCTCTATGTCACCAGTATCAAATAACGCAACCCATTTCATGTCCCAGATCCGTGGTCGTTTTTTCGGTGAACTGACGACTTTCATTGCTTTAGGAAATCTTTGGGAAGGTCTACAACCCGACCAGACTTTCTGAACCGTGCAATGTATAAATTTTAGCTCCAAATCTGGCTTGAACCTTGTCCTTCTCGTCATCTGATCTGGGGTGTGCTGTCCCGTGGCTGGAGAACTGTTCAGGACTATTTTACTGTCCGGTATTGACGATATTAATATTGATTTGCTTGTGCTCTAATTTTTGACATCGTCGACTGCTGCTTCGGCTTCAGAAATCCTGCTTCCAGATTTCAAGGGGACCGCAGCCACAAAACATCATGTCCAGGATTATTTAATTCCCGCACATCTCCCTCTTCCAAATTCGAACGCTACCCACTGGCATATCCTCCATTGGCGACCTCGCACAACTCACTCACATTCAATTTGTCTATCATACATGCTTGAGGTTCTCGGACACGAAGTCATTGCCTAGGGACATTCATCTATTTACATTCACGGGGCTGCTGCTCTCAGCCACGGTCAATACGCATGCGCTGGTTAGTATGGATGGTCTCATCTCACGTATGCACCCAACCTCTGTCATATCGCGGTGCAGCAGCCACCGACATGTTGAGTACACTATGCCGTCATGAATCCTGCACTGTGAATCTGAACCTCAAATTTAAACAGTTAACATGTGAGTTTGCCCCTGTACACGGTTCACCTGTGACATAGAGTTAGAATACCTACCGTGAAAGTGTGTACAAAAGTCCCACCTCATCTACAATGTGCGATCGGAAAATCCTGGCAACAGAAGATTTGGATGACCTTATTGCCATATGTGCCTTGTCATATAGAATCTTGTTTCTAAACCCGTCCGGGCATGTGGACATATTACGAGATTCGAACCATACACGAACTTGAACCTACACAAAAAGGAACTCAGACAGTAAACAAGGTTGAAAGTCAGATTCTCAGTAGCAACATGTTTGGAATTATGAGAAACAAAGGCGCAGTTCATTAAGTAAGTACACAATCGGGAAATAAGTATTGATGCAGCAGGCAAGTGTCTATACTCAGCAGAGCCCAAGCGAGTAATATATTCCATCCTCAACCTCGGCATCTGAGCCATCCATTGGACTCTGATCCGTCAACTGGAACAATCGTCAGCAAGTATGTAGCAATATTGGAAGAGCAGAAACTTACGGTTTGGGCAAATTTCCTCATTTCCTCGATATCTATCAGAGGATAGCCCATGGCGATGGCAACATCCTGGGTGTACGGATCGAACCCTTTTGCAACGTGAAAGTCATGAACCAAATCATAGTCACGCTCCTCCCATCTCCCTCCCCACAGCTCTGTCGAAAATTCAACAGTAGGCAGCCCAAAGTCCTCCACCGTTTCGTGAGTTAACCGGTTGAGCCCTACAGGATCAAAGGCCCAGTAGTATTTCTCGGTATCCGGGGGGTTGGTGACAGTGATCAGATTATCCACGACCTCCACCTGTGGGGGAAATAGGAAGAGATACACATTGTCTGTGGGTGCATTTGCCATGAAGGTTCCTCGCAAGGTAAAGTCCAGATCAGTCTTCAAGGTGCAGTAGAAATAAATTGCAATGATGAGCGCAGTTGCATCTACTATGTCAGGAGAAAGAAATTAGCCAATGATCTTGTGGGTTGTGTTCAAAGGGACCCACTGAAGGCTGCTTGGAGGTGATCACGAACATAGTGGGTCTGAGAAACCCACCATTTTTGTAGTGCAGTGTTGTCCTTGAATCCTACGGTGGTCGAGAACCAACATGAGTGACACTCTGAATAATCAACCCTACAGAACAATTAATTGAGAATGACGGTGCAAAGCAACTATAAGCGCACCGTGTCCATCCAGTTGGCAGGATCTCTCGAGGTAAAGCACCCGTGTGCCAGGAGTCAATATATAGGTCATCGAGTGTGAGATGCTTGTCTGTGGGAATTGCGTGGAGGTCATTTAGCTTGAGATGAGCACAGTCCCACTGGCAACAAGGGTTACAAATCGAAGGGAGCGTGATAGTTCCTGACATTGATGGGAAAGACTTGAAGTAATGGGTGTTGCCGTATGCAACCATTGAATAGAACTCATCGAGTTCAAGGGTAGATAAGAGTTTGTCACCCAGGTCATACTCTGTTAATTTGACTTCCGGCAATTCGAAATGTGGCCACAGTGCCACAGAGGTGGCAATGTCTGCACACGATTCATACCCATTGCCCACATCTACACACAATCTTCCGGTAGACAGTCGGATCCACATGGTACCTGGAAGATCGAAGAAGTTGTCACCAGTGATTTCCTGCCAGTAAGAATATGCAGCCTAATGATTGTCAGGTCCCCTGAAATCCCCACGAATTTGCGAAGCTCACATAGAAGTGTCGTGTCTGTCCATGGAGTAAAATCAGTGATGCAGGCTTTAGGAACACCACAGATAACAAACAGTTTCAGTTCTGAAATAGTACGAGGCCAAGGTGGATCCAGCATGCAATTTTCTGACTTGGGAATATGGGATCATTTCTATGCAGATGAGAAATTGAAATCTGTGGAGAATGGGAAACCCTTACCATCATGGCAGATCAGGGCATTTAGGCCGGCTGAACAAGTAAACCCAAAAAACTGGGCCAAGTGCGGATGCCTGTGAAATATATAGATTTACATACCAGTATGCACAACCACCTACCGAATTTGTGGGCCTTCCTTCATTTCAGCCATTCTCTAGAACGAAAGAATATGTAAACTAGGGGGGATGACGGGAGATGGTGGCTCACCTGCTCAAATTGGGCATCGTTATAAACAACCGCAGTCATAGGATCCTGGCTACCAAAAATCCGTGCCCGATAGGTCCTACGTGTTCCAACGACAACCTTGACATGCTGGACCGCCACTCCCGTCTTTTTGCGGCGGACAGGGCGCCGCTCAACCACATTCTGTTTGTCGATTTCATCCAACAGATTCAAATCACCCAATTTCACAACGCGGAAATCTGCGGGACGGTGAATGAGTTGGTAGGAGGAGATTGGGAGATATCTCACCGCCTGGAGATTGTTCCACAGTGGTGCTGATGTTGAAAGTCCCACCCTGGATGGTAAAATCACGGCAATTCTCGAGGGCAGCCACTCTGAGAACATCAGCAATCCTCAGAGACTGAGCCGTGGTTCTGTTCACACCTTGTTTCTTGGAAACCTGCAGCCATGGGGAGAGGATGATTTTGGGTTGAGGAGTGACCACTGGATGAGGTGGGTGTCGGAAGGAAGAGAAAGAAAGCTGTGCATTTTGGATTTAACATCTCTTGCTGTGCGTGAGAAATTGCGGGCGTAATTCGGCCAGCGCTTGTCGTTGAGAGCTGTTGAACAGGATCTATGTAGAATTCCGGGGCCACAGAGTTGCCCTTGCTTTAATGCTTAAGCTGTTGCAGCTATGCGTGATCATGAGAAGAGAAGCAGTTGAACTATTCTTCCAACACGCCTGAAGTATTTTGAAATCGATGTAATATGCCGCTGCAAGATTGATGTCTACTGCCTGTCCCGATTCTACATACCGATCCCCAATAAATAGGTACGCAGCAGCACAAAGAGTGACCAAAGATAGGGAAAGATATCTGCGTCAGCAAGAGGCGCAGATGAAGCCATTGTCAAGAAAAATGGCATCCAGCGAACCACGAGAATAAGGAGTCGGCAGTCAAAGGCAAAAGGAAATGCCCAAGAAAAAGAGAATGAGAAGAGGGGAGGATTTTTGAATTGTAACATGTGTGCCATGTGCAGGATAACAGAGTCATCTCCCTTGTTGGATGCACGGATATTCAAATATTTTTGTGGACACAGTTCTCATGAATGTCTGCATTCAGAATATGCATTGACAGCGATAAAACCAGCCCATCCGGACACAAAGGTAAACGGAAAATAAAATAAAAAATAGGCAAAGCGATCGTACAGGCAGAGCAGCCGTATCCAAGACTCGCATCCAGCTTCCCCTCCATCTCCCTGTGCTCCCCGTTCACCCTGGGGCATAAGCACACGCGTTCGCGTCGCTTCTCTGCACCGCCCGCTGCATTCGTCTCGGCCAGTCTCAAAATCACGCACTCTCCGCCTCCACCCGAGAACAGATTGCGCAGGGACACAACGCGGTTGGTACCCAGCTGCGACGCACATTGTATCTACTCCGCTTCAAGTCTTGTTGGGAGAGAGAAAGATATGCATTCATGCGATTGGGTATTACGGCCCTACACGCATGCGCTCCCTGTCCGCCGTGACAATGTCTGCATGCTCGAGCCCACAAGCCAGCGCCCGCAAGTAAACAAATTAAATCAGGAAGCGATCACACAAGCAGAGCTTTGTGCTCCCCTCCTCGCGGTCCCACTCCTCCTTGAGGAGGACACCCGCAATCCACCACGCGCAAAGCGGCTCCCTTCTCCACACCATCCGCATGTACATCTCGCACCCCGCTCGGACTCGCACCCTCCCCACCTCCACCCATGCGCATAGCAACAATCTGCAGAACGATGCCGCTGCTGCCACGGAATGCCAGCGCACGCGCCCATCGTACCCGCCCGCTCCCTGTCCGGCCTCTCTCCAGACAGACATCAAGGAGCACGTGCATGCGTGCATCACGACCTGCGCACCGCACGCGGGGAAAACGGGTACGTGTCCGAGCCACTGCACTTGCACCGCGATAGCCCGAGCGAAGCACGGCATGCAGAGTATCCACACACACACATTGCAGCCGGCGGCCCGCATCCTCAGCGCACAAGCCATCCGCGCATACCCACCCGTGCCGCTCGCACCTCGAATCCCGGAGGCAGGAAAGGAAGGCCGCCTCAGGGACCCGCGTGCAAAGCAAGAAACAAGAAAAGAACAGATGGAAAGAAAAGGCGGAAGGAGAACGCACCCCACGGAGTATATACGAGACGGGTGGGAGTGGGACTCACCAATTTACGCGAGTCCCACTGTTGATGGGACTGCCATCAGTCCGCATCAGTCCATCTTTTCCTGGCATGTCAGAGCCGATTTTGAGTATAGTCTTCATTGTAGAGCATTTGGGCATGGGTTTTAACTATATTTTCTGCTGGGGGAACAATGTTCTTCCCAGACCCCCCTCTTTTCGCCTGACGGCCGAAAAAGTAAATTTATCGCTGGCTTTTTCCAAGTTTTGACATTTTAAAGTTGAATCCTAGTGTTAATAATCACTCTGGCGCGGGGGAGACCCCCGCGGACCCCCCAGGACGCTCGCCGCTAAGGCCCACTGCGTGGAGCTCTGAAATATTTTTTCTCTGCTTGTATTTAACTATCAATGCTTATTCTGAGCCTTCATAATTATCCAGTGCGGGGGAGACCCCCGCAGAACCCCCTAGTGCTCGCCGCTTAGCCCGCTGGGCCCACTGCGTGGTGCTTGTGCCCAGCAGAGCTTTAAATCTTGAAGGTGCCGATCAGCCAACTGCCACTGATCAAGCTCGAGTCTCACTAACGACGGTTAGCCGAGGTCTTGAGTCCCACTGTTGGCCGTTAGCCGACGATTAACCGAGTCCCACTCCCACCCTTCTTGTCATTCCTCCACCCCACGCCCCCTTGCTTCTCTTCCTCCCCCACTGATGTGCAGCCCGCACCACCCCGAGCAGCCCCTCCAGCACCTCAAGCACATTCATTGCGATACCGCGATGGCGATGCACAGAGCGTGACGTAGACAGGAGAGCGCGACACGGATGGCAAATGGCGACTGTGCCGCCGATGTAGCGTACCTAGGAGTGAGTTTTTGTCAGTGTGTGAGAGAGGAAAGGTAGGGAGTGGGAGGGATAGGTAGTGGGAGGGTGGAGCCGCAGCGGGAGGACGTCGAGGGTGGGTTGGAGGGAGGATCAAGCAAGAAGCAAGATCATAGGATACGCAGGACAGTCCCAAAAAGGAAAGAGCGCAGCGAAGAGTGGGGAGACGTGAGTGACGAGCGTACATCGTGCAGTGTGCAGCGGCATTCATACATCCCATGGAAAAAGTATCCGTGATGTCCGCCTCGCGCGCACAGAGGCGAGGACACCGGGGACAGACAAGTCCACCCCACATGTGCAGCTGCTCAAACGCGCACGCGTCCTCCACGGGAAAGTCGGTGGTCGCGCACACAAGGAAGGTGAGCTTCATGCCCCCGCCCGCTGAATCCTCCTCCCTGGGCACTGGGATCCAGCAACGCACATCAGGCAATCGTGGCCCGTACTGTGTGCTGGGGATGCGGATTGCCACGGTCATCGCACGTGGCTTCACGTGGAGCGAGGAGAGAGGGACAAGGAGGAAGGAGAGGAGGTGAAGAATACGCATGATGCTCACAAGTATCCCGAATAGCTCCTCTGGCGATTCCCGACGCGCGATGTACGAAAGCGTTAAGTTCGGGTGAAATTAGGTGAAGGTGCTGTAGAGGAAAGAAGCGCGTAAGCAGGCAGTCCAGGGAGGGAGATTAAAAAGAGGAGAAGGAAAATGAATAAAAAAAGGGGCGGATGCGCTGCACCGCACGAGAACGGACAACGCGATGCAGCAGGGCTTACGACTCGAGGAGAGGGGGGACGACGTGCACTGTATAGGACCTGGTCCCGCTTCATGCACGTTCTCCGCACGCAGCCGAGACGCTACCTCCTGCGTGGTTCTCTGGCACCCCGCAGCGAGACCCTGCACATGACCTTATCCCCAATCCTTGGGCGTGCGCGCGTTGCAAGAGGATGGCAGCGTCGTTCTGAGAAGCCGCGCATCCACCATCTCGATGCACTATGCATCATGGATATCGTCGCAGCCGTGGCAGTGGGGTAGAAGGACTGGGAACGCAGTAGAGGATGGGAGGGAGAAGGGAGAATATATATACGCACCGCAGAAGCCGACGATTTGGAGGGATGCGTAGGTCGTGGATGCATTACCATAGCATTATGATGTCACTAGGGAAGGGCACGGGTTCGGGTCAACCCGCCGGGTTTTCGGGTCGGGTCGGACGGGTACGGGTCGCGGGTCAGTCATTTTCCAGACCCGAAACCCGCGGGTTGCCGCCGGGTACCAGATGGAGGGCAAAAATCAGTGTAAAGCATCAGTAAAGCGATTTTTATTGAGAAGAAACTCGGAATGAGGTCTGAATTCACCTCTAATACCCTTATTCTTGCTCTAAAATATTGTGTGCGGACATGCCTGATGTCGGATCTGGGATGCCGAGCTCCGGATCATGTCCGGCATCTACTAGCCGAGACCCGTGCTCGACCCGTAAACCCGCGGGTTCGGGGTCGGGTTTTTCGGGTACGGGTCCGGGTTGACGGATTTATACCCCAACCCGTACCCGTGCCCATCCCTAGATGTCACACTGTGCGGAGGATGGTCAACACGATGTAAGAAAGAATGAGGGCTGAGAAACGATACTTTTTGGAAAGCAGTCCACGGGTTTGCAATAAAAGGTCGATGCTTCGAGTGATCGATGAATGTGGAGATAACTTCAAGGAGCGTGTCAAAAAAGCGTATATGCAGCCGGAATCGAATTCTCTTGCGCTGAAGTGTGGACTCCGAGTGGAGGGAGGGAGGAAGATGACGTTGGAGGCTGCTGGTAAACAGTGTCAAATCGTCGGGCCGTTGAACCCGTCGGCTGTGATCGGGTGATTTCGCCGAGGACTTTCGTTAAAAATGCTGTCCACGCTCCAGCATGAACGTCCATATGCATGAGCGCAATTTCGACCCCTTCCTCAGTTTCCACGCAGCTCCAGAAACCGGCTTTCTTCCCTCAGGCTCAAACAAAGTGCTGGCAGACAACTGGCAGATGTTATTACGGAGTTGGGTCCGAGTCACTGCAACAAGATTTGTGCAAGGCCCATTCCTGGATTGTCTGCTTGCTGAAAATTCCATGACAACCAGTTGATTCTTGATAACAGTGTCAAGCTGCTGGATTCAACGAGGTTTAACTGCTTCCTGGCATTATATTAGCGAGGCCACACCGATCGCATCTCTGCTCAACTAGCGTGGTCTCCAACACAATTTCAGCGACCTGATGAACCTCTGGTTTACGGTACAGGCTCTTAATTATGCTGGACACGTCTGCCTTGTGACTTGAGGTATGGGAATATTCTTGTTCATCAACTCATCGCCAAAAATTTGAATAGTAAATGCCCTCCATCCAAAACAGGAGGGTGTTGCGTTTGGAGGATTTTCTCAATTTTTTGTTGAATTGCTGAACTTGGGACCAGGGCAATATTCCACGACCGATGAAACACACGCCCGAACTCTTCATCTCCTCTCTACATCACCAGTATCAACGTAACCCATTTAACGTCCGAGGTCCGTGATAATAATGGTCCTTTTTCCGACGAACTGACGACTTCCTTGCTTCAGGAAGTTTTAGGAAGGTCTACAACCCGACCGCATCTTCCGAAGCGTGCAAAATAACAACAGGTAGAAAGTTTGGTTCCAAATCTGTCTTGAATCTTGTCGCCTGAGCTGGAGTGTACTGTCCCGTGGCTGGAGGATATGTTACCGTCCGGTATTGACAATATTAATATTAATTTGCTTGTGTTCAATTTTTGACACCGTCGACAGCTGCTTTGTCTTCAGAAATGTTGCTTCCAGATTTCAAGGGACCGCAGCCACAAAATATCATGTACAGACTGTTTCCTCCAGGATTATCCATTTCTCGCACAGCTCCCTCTTACAACTTCAAATGCTACCCACGCCCCCGGCAATCTGTCCCACTGGTATGTCCTCCATCGACGACCTCGTACCACTCACTCACTTTCAATCTGCCTCCATGCTGGAGATTCTGGACATGAAGTCATTGCCTATGAACATTCATCCATTTACTCATCACGTTCAAGGGTCTGCTACTCTCAGCCGTGGTCAATACACATGCGCTGGTTTCAACATAGATGGCCTCAGTGCATGCATGCACCCGACCTCTGTCATATCGCGGTGCAACAGCCACCGACATGTTGCGTGCACTGTGCTGTCGTGAATCCTGAACTATGAATCTGAACCTCAAATTTGGGAATGAAGGCTCAGTTGCACCTGCGAGTGCGCCACTACACGCGGTCGGCCTGTGAAACACAGAGTTAGACTTCTTGCCGTGAAGGTGTGTACAGCTCATGTAGATTGCGTGAGCAGAAAATCCTGGCAAGAGAAGATTTAGATGGCTCTATTGGCATATGTATGTACGTTAACATATAGAATCTTGCTTCCAAACTCATCTGGGCAGGTGGACATGTTATGAGATTTGAACCATACACGGATTCGAACCTACACGAACAAGAACTTGGGCAGTAAACAAGGTTGAAAGTCAGATTCTCAGTAGCAACATGTTTGAGATTATGAGAAACAAATGCACAGTTAATCACGTACACAGTCGGGAAATAAGTATTGATGTTGCAGGCAAGTGTCTTGACCCTCAGCAGAGCCCAAGGGAGTAAAATATCCCATCCTCAACCTCAGCATCTGAGCTGTCCATCGAACTCTCCCCCGCGAACTGGAACAGTAATCAGTGAGCATGTAGGAAAATCAGAGGAGTGGAAGCTTACTCTTGGGATGAATTTCTTCATTTTTTCAATATCTATCAGAGGATAGCCCATGGCGATGGCAGCGTCCTGGGTGTACGGATCGAACCCCTTTGCAATGTGAAAGTCGCGGACCATATCATAGTCGCGCTCGTCCCCCCCCCATCCCTGCAGATCCATCGAAAATTCAACGGTAGGCAGCCCAAAGTCCTCTGCCACATCATGAGTTAACCGGTCGAGACCAGCAGGATCAAAGGCCCAGTAGTATTTCTCGATATCCGGGGGGTTGGACACAGTGATCAGATTATCCACGACGTCCACCTGCGGGGGAACAGGAAGAGATACACTTTGTCTGTGGGTGCATCTGCCATGAAGGTTCCTCGCAAGGTAAAGTCCAGATCAGTCTTCAAGGTGCAGTTGAAATAAATTCCGGTGACAAGCTCAGTTGCATCTACTATGTCAGGAGAAAAAAATTAGCCAATGATCTTGTGGGTTGTGTTCGAAGGGACACACCAAGGGCTCCTTGAAGGTAAGTACGAACATAATGGTTCTGAGAAACCCACCATTTTTGTGGGGTGGTGCTGTCCTTCAATCCTACATGGATCCAGAACTGACCTGAGTGACACTCTGGATAATCAACCCTACAGAATAATTATTCAAGAATGATGGTGCAAAGCAGCCATAAGCGCACCGTGTCCATCCAGTGGGCAGGACCTCCT
This sequence comes from Mycena leptocephala, assembly GCA_029378395.1. NCBI lineage: Eukaryota > Fungi > Basidiomycota > Agaricomycetes > Agaricales > Mycenaceae > Mycena > Mycena leptocephala. The sequence goes on along the minus strand of JARJLF010001670.1, from coordinate 40,268 downwards.
GAGGTAAATCCCTTGTGTACCATGGGGAAATATATAAGTCATCGGGTGTGAGATGCTTTTCTGTGGGAATTGCGTGGTAGTCATTTGGCTTGGAATGAGTACGGTCACCATGGGGGTTATGAATTGATGGGAGCATGATGGTTCCCGGGGTTGATAGTGAAAAATTGAGTAAACCAGTGTTGCCGCGTGCAAGCAGGGAATAGAACTCATTGAGTTCAAGGGTAGATAAGAGTTTGTCACCCAGGTCATACTCTGTTAATTTGACCTCAGGCAATTCAAAATGTGGCCATGGTCTCAGAGAGGGGGCAATGTCTGCACACAATCCATACCCACTGCCCACATCCATGCACAATTTCCCGGTAGACAGTCGGATCCATGCAGTAACTGGAAGAGAATAGAACCTCTCTCCAGTGGTTTCTTCCCAGTAAGAATTTGCAACCTTGATGATGATCAGCTGTATTGTAATGTCCTAAGATTTTTGGAGCTCACATCGAAGTGCCGAGACTGTACATGAAGTAAAATCAGTGATGCAGTCTCTGGGAACACCGCGGATAACAAACAGTTTCATTTCTGAAATAGTACGAGGCCAAGGCAGATCTAGCATGCAATTTTTGGACTTGGGAAAATGGTATCATTTCTATGCGGATGAGAAATTGAAAATTTTGGTCTGCGGTAAACTCTTACCATCGTGGTAGATTAGTGCGTTCACGCTGGCCGAACATCCAAGCCCGAAGAATTGTGCCAAGTGAGAATGCCTGTAAAAGTTGTAAATTTACACAACGGCAAGTAGAACCATCTACCGAAATTGTTGGCCTCTGTGCACTTCAACCATTCTCTACGATGGAGGAATATGTATATGTAAATCAATGGCTATACATGGAGATTGTGACTCGCCTGCTCAAATTGGGCATTATTATAAACAACTGCAGTCATTGGATCCTGGCTCCGGAAGATCCGTGCACGATAGGTCCTCCGTGTTCCAATGACAACCTTGAGATACCGGACAACCACTCCCGTCTTTTTGCGGCGAATAGGATGCCACTCGACTACATCATGTTTGTCGATTTCATCCAACAGATTCAAATCACCCAATTTCACAACGTGGAAATCTGCGGGACAGTGAATGGGTTGGTAGGAGGAGATTGGGAGATATCTCACCACCCGGAGATTGTTCCACAGTGGTGCTGACATTGAAAGTCCCACCCTGGATCGTAAAATCACGACAATTCTCGAGAGCAGCCGCCCTAAAAAACATCAGCAATTCTCAGAGACTGAGACGTGGTTCCGTTCACACCTTGTTTCTTGAACTACCGCAGACATAGAAACCTCGGAGGGTGATTCTGGATTGAGGACTGATCACTGGATGAGATGGGTGCCAGAAGAAAGAAAGAGAAAGCTGTGCATTTTGGCGCTCACCGATTAACACCTATTGCTGTGCGTGAGAAGAGAAGCAGAAAGAGCTGTGGGGGTATAAATGGTCCGCTGACTGTCTCATGACTCAGGAATTACCGCAGGGACGTAATTTGGCCAGTGCATGTCTGAAAATATCCTCCCAGTAGCTCCCAGTGTCGCACACCGCCATTTCGATACAAGTACCGAAATTAACCCTAGACGCACAGCTGCGGTGCTTCACACCAGCTGCACAACTTCCGCGGCTTGGTGGCTGCAATGCGGCACACACAATAACGGCAAAACTGCACTATCACTCTGGGGGATGCATAAGTATTGGAGCCGAGGAAAAGACCACTTGATAAATTTCCCGTTCATTTACATTGAGGAAAAAATATGCTCGCCCGGAGTTTCAAAGTAAAAGTCGTGTTTGGTCGAGCAAACAGGCGGCTAAATAAAGTCGGTGCAGACAGGTATTTCCTTTTTTGGAATGCCCATCTCGACACGCATCCCGCGCTATTCGCTCCCGAAGCATACCTCTCCCTGCTTGCATCGTATCCTGTGGGGTACCCCACGCCGACCCATCATACACAGGCACACCATACGCACTTAGATTAACACTCCTCCTCGAATACAAGCACACATGCATTCCACGCCACGCACAACGGCCCTCCCACAGTACATCCTGTCCACGCACTCCTCCCACTCCCTGACGCACGGTACCCGCGCCGCTGCTGCTACTCAGCTGTAGCAGCATCAGACCCATCCCGCCTCCCGTCCCGACCGCTGCGTTACGAGTCTAAAAATTTATTTTTAGCTCGTTCTTGGCATCCCGTTTCCTGCCATTTTTCGGGTAAATTCAGTACCATGACGTCTTTGAACTTGTCGTTATTTGTTGTCGAATTTGTTGGCAACTTTGATTAATATTTCTCCTTTTGGTTTCGTGCATTTTGTTCCCCTTCCCGCATTCTTAACCAGTCTTGATGGTGCTCTGTGGCGTGTTCGGCCCTACAATTAGCACTGCGTGAATGCTTGCCTGTACAGCATCAGCTGTGGTATCATACTGCCTCCCCACCGGAACATCTACGGACCGCAATCCACCATCGATATTGATTGATGGTATACTGGGCCTTGGTTTCAACTCAGTCATCAAACTCGAAGGGCCCATTATTTATTCAATAAACAGAGGTAAGCCCGCTGGCGTGGCAGGGCCCACTCGTAGAGGCAAATATTTCGGTCCAAGCACATCAACTAGGTACGATGTTATCTTTGAGTAATTTACTTCCTGCGGGTGCCCGCACAGAAATTCTGTATTTTAGCAGTGAGCGTGCCATCATTCATATAACTTACACTAGTTCGGCTTTGATTTACGACTTCTTCGTTTCATTCTTGCGCGAAACAACGGGGCTAATACAGGAAGCTTGAAACTCGCCACCCCTGAAAGGATTCCAAGGAAATTTGGGGCAAAGAAAAAACTGAAAATTGAAATGATTGGAGCGAGCCAACACCCACTCCATTCAGATTCTGGGTAATAATGTTCTGTTTTCAGAAACCCAACAAATATTGTTTTAATTTGTGAACCATCGTTTTAGCTTGCCCGGGATTCTGTAAAGGACTTGAATTGACTAGGGAAAATGATAAGTCCTTGGCAAAGAGAGCATCCTGCCTACGCTGAGCCTACCAAGCATGAAGAGAGATTGCTGAAGCGTGGGACAATTGGAAGAGGGGTGGGATGACTGCATGAAGCGTGGATGATTGCGACTCATGCACCAAGACCTATTGACACCTAGTGGGAATACAAATTCAATGACTCGATGTTTCAAAAAGAAGAAAAAAGGAACAGACTCGTACTGCCATGCGAAGCACTGGCCTCAAAGCACACGTCCACAGTACGCAGCGGAATGGGAAAGAGAGAGATGCACTGCTCATACACCCAGCAGCAGTACCCGTACGACGGCGGCGCCGCAATGAAGCGCCACGTGCGGATGTATTCGACATACATCGCGGGCGCCAGCCCTAAGGCCGCACACGAAGACGCCGTCCCGAGCGGAGCGTACGCATCCATGCTCGTCCGTGCCTGCGCGCCTCGTGCCTCAAATCCCGGATGCGAGAAGAAGAGCGACCGATAGAAATAAAGGGGGAAAAAAAGGAAGAGAGAATCGAAAGGGAACGCACCGACAGGCTCCCATCGAGCTCTTTCATCTGCCTCGCCCGCCCGCACCCACACACCCAGGCCCCGAGCAGCTCCTCCAGTCCCTCGAGGCTCCTCCAGTCCCTCGAGCGATCCATTGAGATAGCAGCATGACACGGACGGCGCAAGCGGTGGTAATGATCGACTCCGAGGAACGACGTGGCACTGCGCGTGGGTTAGTCGGTCCGCATCGCCGGGCGAGAGGAGGAAGGAGGGGGAGGGGGAGGAAGGGTAGAGCGAGGGGAGGATATGAAGGGAAGCAAGAAACGTACTATATTCACGACGTAGAGCCCGAAAGGCCGGCAGACCATGGACGGGGAGTGTGTGGATGCATTCTTGGCCTCGAGTATGGGTATCGCGCCGGTTAAATTCCTATACAGATAAAAGCTTGTCAGAACGATAAAAGGGGAAAAAAGGAAAAGAAAAGAAAGCCAGGAGCGTAGAAGGATGAATGCCGAGGCGGCAGCGTGCAGCGACAAGCGCGCGCGGGCTAGACGGCGTGTCACCCCACATCGCAAACGCAGACGAGTACGGCTCGGGGACATCCAAGCCTGCCCCACAGCCTCCGCGTCGCACAAGGCCGTGCGCATCTCCCGCAGCCGAAGAGGGCGGGCCCCATCCCGCAGCCGAAGAGGGCGGGCCCCATCCCGCGCCCGAGGAGCACCTTCACGAGAAGCTGCGCACGATGTGATGCATCACCATCGACAAAGCGGCGGGTCCCCGTGCACACAGACATCAATCCACGGGTCTCGAGATAGGGACGAGGGAAGTATGGAAGGAGGAGGGATCGGAAGGCGGGGGTGGAGGCCTGAGCGCGAAGGGAGAGAAAAGGATGGGACGGTGAAGAGGGAGCACGGAGTGGGAAGAGAAAGCAGACACACACAGTATATTAACCGACGCGCAGCGTGCGGGAGTAGTGATTCTCTTGTGGTGAAGATGCGATGCTGTAAGAGGAAGGCGCATAAGCGGGGAGTCCAGATAGACAAAGAGGGAATGATTGAGTGGGGAGTCAAGAGTGAGGGTTGATGCCCGCGCGCGCTGCATACGATGTGCGTCGCAGGCGTTCCCGGCTCGCTGCGTGCGATTCCCAGCACGATAGCCCTGCAAGTCACGTCACGGCGCCGCGTGCGTGCTCCCCGTGTGCTATCAGCTGGTAGCCTGGTCCCCAATCTCCGATGCATCGTAGTCTCTCTGCGAAGCCGCACGTCCCCGTCTCGGGATGCGCATGCACATCTTTCCGTGCGCAGGAATGGATCCGTGGTTAGGCCGGGGAGGGATGCAATGGAGAGGATGGGAGGGAGAAGAGAGAATATATGTACGCACCGCAGAAGCCGACGACTTGGAGGGATGCGGAGGTGGTGGATAGTCGGGGATGCGTCTCAAAAAGTGTATGTGCATGGCCGGAATCGAATTCTCTTCGGCTGAAGTTGTTTGGACTCCGAGTGGAGGGAGGAAGGAAGATGATGTTGGAGGCTGCTTGTAAACAGTGTCAAATTGTCGGGCCGTTGAACCCGCCGGCTGTGATCGGGTGCAAGACGAGGACTTTCCTTCTTCATCTAATCTTTATCTTTGCTCTGTCCACTCTCCAGCATGTCCATAAGCACAATTTCGGCCCTCCACACAGCTCCAGAAACTGGTATCTATCCCTCAGGCTCAAACGAAGTGCTGGTAGATGTTTTTGATCATGAGTTACCGCAGCACGATTTGTGCAAGACTGTACAACCCATCCCTGGGTTGTCTGCTTGCTAAAAAAAAAATTCCATAGCCACCGGTTGATCCTTGAGAACAGCGTCAAGCTGCTGGATTCAACGAGCCTTAACTGCTTCCCGGCGGCGTTATATTGCCGAGGTCACACCGAACGCATCTCTGCGCAGGCCCAAATAACGCGGTCTCCAACAGAATTTCATCGAACTGGCAAACCTCTGGTTTACGGTACGGGCTCTTCATCAATATTGTGGACGTGTCCGCCTTGCAACTACGAGTATCGAGGTATGAGAATACTCTTGCTCATCAATTCATCGCCAGAATTTCGAACAGTAAATGCCCCTCCATTCAAAACAGGAGTATTTGCGCTTCGAGGATCGTCCCAATATCTGGTTGAATTGTTGAACTGGGACCCAGAAAAAATGCCCTGGCAAACTGATGCAACACGCGCTGGGACTTTTCATCTCTCTACATCACCAGCATCAACGTAACCCACTTCATGTCCCAGGTCCGAGATAATACTTGTCATTTTTGGATGAGCTGACGACTTTCTTCGACTTGCTTCAGGAAATTTTGTCTACAACACGATCACATTTTCCGAACCATGGAAAATAACAACATGTAGAAATTTGATTCCAACTCTGTCTTGAACCTTGCCCTTCTCGTCGCCTGATCTGAAGTGTACTGCCCCGTGCCCGCTAGGACTGTGGGACCATTTACCGTCCGGTATTGACAATGTGCTTGTTGTCTAAATTGTTGACGCCATCGTACTTGACCCCTGCTTCGTCTTCAGAAATTTTGCTTCCAGGTATCAAAGAGACCGCAGCCACAAAACATCATGGACACCCTTTTCCTCCAGGATTATTTAATCCCCGCAAACCTCCGCCTTCCAAAATCAAACGCTACCCACGCACCCCGGCAATCTGTCCCACTGGTATGTCCTCCATCGGCGACCTCATACCACTCACTCAATTTCAATCTGCCTACATGCTGCAGATTCTGGACACGAAGTCATGGCTTAGGGACATTCATCTATTTATTCATCGCGTTCACGGGGCTGCTGCTCTCCGCAGCAGTCAATACGCATGCGCTAGTTATAACATGGATGGTCTCATTTCACATATGCACCCGACCTTTGTCTTATCACGATGCAACAGCCACCAACATGTGAGTGCACTATGCCGCTGTGATTCCTGGACTGCGAATCTGAACCTCAAATTGAAACAGTTAAATAAACATGTGAGTGCACTACACGTCACGGTGGTTCACCTGTGACACAGAGCTAGAATGCTTGCCGTGGAAGCATGCACAAAGACCCACCTCATCTACAATGCGCGAGCGGAAAATCCTGGCAACACAAGATTCGGATGCCCCTGTTGCCATGTGTATGTGCTTTAATATAGAATCTTGTTTCCAAACTCGTCTGGACAGGTGGACATATTACGAGATTCGAACCATACATTGAGTGGAACCCGGGTGGTAGACAAGGCTGAAAGTCTGATTCTGAGTAGCAAAATGTTTGGGATTATGTGAAACAAGAGCGCGGTTCACTAAGTACATATTTGGGAAATAGGTATCAATGTGGCAGGCAAGTGTCTCGACCCTCAGCAGAGCCCAAGGGAGTAATATATCTCATCCTCAACCTCGGTATCTGAGCAATCTATTGAATTCTCATCAGCAAACTGAAACAATCATCAGCGAGCATGTAGGATTATTAGGAATGGAAGCTTACTCTTGGGGAGAATTTCTTCATTTCTTCAATATCTATCAGAGGATAGCCCATGGCGATGGCAACATCCTGGGTGTACGGATCGAACCCTTTTGCAACGTGAAAGTCACGGATCATATCATAGTCGCACTCGTCCCACTTATGCATTATCAGATCCATTGAGAATTCGGGAGTAGGGAGGCCAATTTCTTCTGCTGCCTCATGAGTTAACCGGTTGAGACCAGCAGGATCAAATGCCCAGTAGTATTTCTCGGTATCTGGGGGGTTGGTGAAAGTTAGCAGATTATCCACAACCTCCACCTGTGGGTTGAACAGGAAGAGATACACTTTATCTGTGGGTGCATCTGCCATGAAGGTTCCTCGCAAGGTAAAGTCCAGATCAGTCTTCAAGGTGCAGTTGAAATGAAGTCCAGTGACAAGCTCAGTTACATCTACAACATCAGAAGAAAAATTTAGCCAATGATCTTGTGGGCTGTGTTCAAAGGGACCCACTGAAGGCTCCTTGGAGGTGATTACGAACATAGTGGTTCTGAGAAAGCCACCATTTCAGTAGCGCGGTGTTGTCCTTAAATCCTACGCTGATCCAGAACAGACCTGAGTGACACTCTGAATAATCAACCCTACAAAACAATTTATTCGAGAATGACGGTGCAAAGCAGCCATAAGCGCACCGTGTCCATCCAGTCGGCAGGACCTCCAGAGGTAAAGTACCCTTGTACCATGGGGCAATATATAAGTCATCGAGTGTGAGATGCTTTTCTGTGGGAATTGCGTGGAGGTCATTTGACTTGAAATGAGCTCGGTCCCAGTGGGGGTTATAAATCGAAGGTAGCATGATGGTTCCCTGGGTTGATGATGAAAGATTGGGGAAACTGAGCTTGCTGTGTGCAAGCAGGGAATAGAACTCATTGAGTTCAAGGGTAGATAAGAGTTTGTCACCCAGGTCACTCTCTGTTAATTTGACTTCCGGCAGTTTTGAATGTACCCCGGTCTCACAATGTCTATACACGATTCATACCCATTGCCGGCATCCATGCACAATTTTCCAGTAGACAGTCGGATCCATGCGGTACCTGGAAGATGATAGAAGTTGTCTCCAGTGGTTTCTTGCCAGTAAGAATTGGCAGCCTAGTGATTGTCAGCTCTGCTGAAATCCCCACAGATTTTCGGAGCTCACGAAGAAGTGTTGTGCCTTTGCAAGAAGTAAAATCAATGATGCAGGCTTTAGGAACACCGCGGATAACAAACAGTTTCATTTCTGAAATAGTACGAGGCCAAGGGGGATCCAGCATGCAATTTTTCGACTTGGGAAAATGGTATCATTTCTATGCAGATGAGAAACTGAAATTTTTGGTCTGAGGTAAACTCTTACCATCATGGTATATCAGTGCGTTCACGCTGGCCGAACATCCAAGCCCGAAGAATTGTGCCAAATGAGGATGCCTGTAAAAGTTGTAAATTTACACAACGGCAAGTAGAACCATCTACCGAAATTGTTGGCCTCTGTGCGCTTCAACCATTCTCTACGATGGAGGAATATGTAAGTCGATGGCTATACATGGAGATTGTGACTCGCCTGCTCAAATTGAGCATCATTATAAACAACCGCAGTCATTGGATCCTGACTACCGAAGATCCGTGCACGATAGATCCTCCGTGTTCCAATGACAACCTTGAGATACCGGACAACCACTCCCGTCTTTTTGCGGTGGATAGGATGCCACTCGACGACATCATGTTTGTCGATTTCATCCAACAGATTCAAATCACCCAATTTCACGACACGGAAATCTGCTGAATCGTGAATGGGTTGGTAGGAAGGAATCGGGGGATCTCACCACCTGGAGATTGTTCCACAGTGCTGCTGACATTGAAAGTCCCACCCTGGATCGTAAAATCACGACAATTCTCGAGGGCAGAGACCCTGGGAACATCAGCATTGCTCAGGAACGGAGATGTGATTCCATTCACACCTCGTTTCTTGAAATCCTGCAGCCATAGACAGAGGGTGATTCTAGATTGAGGAGTGACCACTAGGTGAGATGGGTGTCCGAAGGAAGAGAGAGAAAGCTGTGGATTTTGGCGCTCACCGATCAACACCTATTGCTGTGCGTGAGAAGAGAAGCAGAGAGCTGTGGTGGTTATAAATGAGCTGTATTCTGGTCTGCTGACCGCCCGGGCTGTCTCATACTCGGAAATTTACAGGATGGGAACATAATCCAATTTTGGCCAGCACTTGTCTGAAGATATCCTTCCAGTGTCGCACACCGCCATTTCGATCCAAGTACCGAAATTAAACCTAATTCACAGCACAGTTGCGGTGCTTCATACCAGCTGCACAACTTCCGCGGCTTGGTGGCTGCAACATGGTAGAACTGCGCTATTCCACTGGAGCCATCAGCGTGAAGCCGAGGAAAATACCACTTGGTGATTATCCGGTTCATCTAGATCCAGAAACAAAGTACGCTTGCCCAGAGTTTCAAAGCAAAAGTCGTGTTTGGTCGAGCAAACAAGCAGCTAAATATAAGTCGGTGTAGACAGGGATTTCCTTTTTTGGATGTGCATGCGACGCATCCCGTGCATCCCAGTGTGCCACTTGCTCCCGAAGCATATCTCCTGCTGCTTGCTCATCGTCCACGCAGACCCATCGTAAACAGGGGCACTATGTGCCCCTAGATTAACTCTCCTCCTCAAGCAGCACACACACCGGCATTCCACCTCAATGCGGGCACTCCCCGCATTCCCTGACGCACGGTGCCTGTGCCGCTGCCGCCACTCAGTTGTAGCGGCGTCAGACCCCTCCCGCTTCCCGTCCTGACCGCTGCATCCGCAGTACGCAGAGGAATGGGAAAGAGAGAGATGCGCTGCGCATTCACCCAGCGATGTCTGTAAATCCAGTGGGCAGCGGCAGCGCCCGTACGACGACGGCACAGAAATGACGCGCCACGTGCGGAGGTACCTCATCCACCGACATCGCGGGCACCAGCCCTGAGGCAGCACACACAAGCCGTCCCCCGCAGACGAGAGCGCGCATACCCGCTCGTGCCCGCGCACCACGTGCCTCAAATCCCGGACGCGAGAAGAGGAGAAATAAAGGAGAAAAGGAATAGAGAGTCGAAAGAGAACGCACCGACAGGCTCCCATCGAGCTCCTTCATCTGCCTTGCCCGCCCGCACCCGCGCATCTAGCCTCCCGAGCAGCTCTTCCAATCGTTCGACATCCATCGCGTTCGCCGATGAGAGCGCAACACGAACGGCGCCTGCGGTGGTACTGATCGACTCCGGGGAACGACGTTGCACTGCGCGTGGGCTAGTTGGTCTGTGTCACCGGACGAGAGGGGCAAGGACGGGGAGAGGGAGGAAGGGTAGAGCGGCGAAAGGGTTAGATGGAGAGGAATAACGGGTGAAAGGTGGAGGAGGTAGCAAGGGGAAACGTACTATATTCACGACGTAGAGCCGGAAAGGCTGGCAGGCGATGGACGATGAGTGTGTGTAGGCATTCTTGGCCTCGAGGATGGGTATCGCGCTGGTTAATAATGAGGGCAAAAAACAATATGGAAAGAGCGACATGGATGCCGCTACAGAAAAAAACAAGGAGGGAAAGAAAAACAGATAAATGCTCACCCTCGAGTGATAAATGTCAAGGCCCCATACGTTTAGAGTTACTACGGAGTCGCGATCAAAATAGAAAATAGATTTGCGTGATGTTATGACGTTTGATTGACGTGTGATGCGTGACCGGCTCGCATCGCGCGCGATAATCTCTTGATAATCTGAGGCCCTTTGTTCTGCCCGCTCACCATGCCTGTCCCTATTGACCCCCGAGACAGGGTGCGATGGGTGGCCACCATTGTGGCTTCCCTCGTACAATATCTTGTGATAGGGGTGGCTATGTACGTCGCCCCCCAGTACATCAAGACTGAACAACACACTTCTGCTCTTACTGGCCGAGCATGGCTAAACGAGCTGCTTACAGGGCATCCCGACAGAATCTACATAGCTCTTGGAATGCGCCGTCATGTTTTCCTAGCCCTGGTTTTCCAAATTCGTGCTCTTGGATATATGGAAGCACAGAATGCGCACATTATGCTCGATGAATCACTGGCAATCTTTCTGTACACATGTGTTACTGGGTTGGCTATCGACCATGTAGCGGAGAGATTTCAGCACTCTCATAGCACAATATCGGAGTACACATATTTTTATCACATCCTTGCAGAGCTAATTTGTTTTTGAAGGCACTTTCGAAAGATCCTCGATATCTTTTGTGGCAGTGAATTCTACAACAGATATGTATGCCTGCCTGCTGCCGATGATCCCATTCCAGAGGCTATCCGAAACAATCCGAAATGGTGGCCATATTTTCGGAATGTCTTGGGTGCACTCGATGGAACACACATAAATTGTTCTCCTTCAGCGGATCAGCTTCATACGGCCAGAAATCGGAAAGGTGGTGTTACGCAGAACTGCCTTGCAGCTGTCTCCTTTGATATGCGCTTCCTGTTCTTTGTCAGTGGTTGGGATGGCTGCTCATCAGATGCCTCCATGTACAATAATGCTCGCCTTGCGGGTTTCACTATTCCACCTGGCAAATGCTATCTTGCCGATGCAGGTTTTGGGATCTGTGATGCTCTTCTCATCCCCTTTCGAAGCACCCGGTATCATCTAGCCGAATGGGCACGGTGGGCTCAGCGGTGTCATTTTTCTGTGTTGTGTGCGAGTTCTAAATAACCTTTAGCCCGCAGAACTATAAGGAACTTTATAATTTATGCCATGCATCTGCACGCAATGTTGTTGAGCGCATTTTTGGGGTGGTCAAGCATCGGTGGACCATCTTGACCTGCGCGCCTCATTATGACATGCAGACACAGTCGAAGATTCCATCTGCACTCATTGCGCTGCATAATTTCATTTTGGAGCATGATGAAACAGATCTTGATCGGTGGCTTGGAAACAAGGATGCACTCGATAATCTCATGGGCATGTACCGCAACGAGGACATTGATTTTGGACGGCTGGCAACATCACTGAACACCACTGCAGCAGAGAAACGGCGCGCAGAGAATGCACGGGACCAGCTTGCTCAGGAAATGTGGCAGGGCTACGAGGAGTACCTGCAGAACATGATGGATATGGATTATGATAATGACCTATCAGTAGAGCCAGTAGACTAGTAAAGTAATTTTTGTTCTATATGACTAGATTTTGTTGTAACCAATCCAAGGTGCATTTAGTAATTACAGCCGTTTGCGGAACTTAGGGCGCGGACAATTTTTTTCTGTTTTCAGCGATTTTGGGCAGAACAGCTGCCCCGACTTCAATTTTTGTCAGATTGCCTCGGGACATATCTCATTCTACTCGCACTGAAAATCCACAGTCAATGGTCTCCTTGATCTTCTGTTTTGGTTTCCAAATAAGATTTTCACCCCAAAAATCCTGATTTCAGGCAGGACAGCTGCGGCATCAGCATTTCACCCCCGATTGCTCTAGATTTTTGATACGGTGGACTCTTATGTATTATCTAGTCAACAGACTACCGGGATAGTGAATATAACGTCTAGTTATAATGTAGCGGTCAGGAAATACTGGGCCGATTTGAGCTCTCAATTAGCTGGCAATTTGTATAAGGACTTGGCATCACATTCACTATCCCGGTACTCTGTTGACCAGATAATACGTAAGTGTCCACCGTATCAAAAATCTAGAGCAATCGGGGGTGAAATGCTGATGCCGCAGCTGTCCTGCCTGAAATCAGGATTTTTGGGGTGAAAATCTTATTTGGAAACCAAAACAAAAGATCAAGGAGACCATTGACTGCGGATTTTCAGTGCGAGTAGAATGAGATATGTCCCGAGGCAATCTGACAAAAATTGAAGTCAGGGCAGCTGTTCTGCCCAAAATGGCTGAAAACAGAAAAAAATTGTCCGCGCCCTAAGTTCCGCAAACGGCTGTAAAAACGTGAGATGAGAATTTTGGTCAGAGTCTGGCGACCTGCAGCAGTTCTTTCGGCGATATAAGCGTCAGCTGATTTGGGGTCGCTACCGAAAATGAGACTGAGCATCGCACGCTGCTCGTCATCAATCAGGCAGGCGTCCGCATCCTCCTCTGCAATCTGGCGAGCTTTCGAAACCTGCTTGGTCGGCGACAAAGCAGAGGACTCCTTGGGCATGAAGCAATCCCGAAGAGCGTTCCCAATATTGTCGACTGACTTGCCAAGAGACAAGATCACATCAGGCCCACTCGTCTTGCCTCGTTTGCTAGTCCAGGGTGTCTGGAACTCGTCCGATGCGCTACGCTTCATTCCCACTGATGGTGTGGCAGGTACAGCTCCTTGTGATGCAGCTGCAGCTGCACTGCGCGATGCAGGGATAACAGTACGGTGTGGGATGGGGTAGATGAAATGGACGAGGACGATGATGTTGCCGGAGGAGGAGGTACAGGCTGTGACCCAGAAATAAGTCCTTCACCATTCCCGAACTCGCCGAGGGGTGACTGCGACCCGAAGATTGACTGAGACCACTGCGTTAGCGGCTGAGATTGCGACTGGGACCAGTCGGTCAGAGGCTGTGACTGGGAGAGGCTGAGGAGCTGGGAGCTGTCCAGGAACTCGTCATCATCATGGAACTGCAGATTAAATTGCGAGAACGGCAGCGGAGACTACAAGCTGGACAGACCAGCGGCAGGAAGGGCAGAGAAAAGGGCAGAGGAGGGGGGATAGGCCGGGTTGTGGACGTTCACGCCCTTGGCGCGGGTGGGGAGAATGTCGTGCATCATGTCAAAAAGATCCCAGCCTTTGTTGGCAAAAGGCTTGAAGACGGAGTGGGATTTGATAAATGCTGTCCATGCCTCAAAGTTATCATCTCCAACGCTGAACACATGCTCCCGATCATAGGTCCAGCCGGATGCACCCGGGTACTGCTTCTGAATTACCTGCAGGAGTGCGTCATGAAATTTTTTCATCTGTGAGAAGCATCAGCAGATAGAAGTCTTCCGCAATAATTAGTATCACACACCGTAGTCCATATTCCCCTGATAGAAGCAGCTGTCTTTGGCGCTCCCTTTGCTGGGGGCCCGCGAGCCGCCATGAAAGCCTCGGCTTCCTGTAGACAGGTCGCATCCCAGCTGCCACCATCCCCAATGCGGCTCTGGATAGACTGGAAAAAGCCGAGAAGAGCCCGTTTGTCCTCAGGATCAGCGACCCAGTCACACGTTGGGCTGTTGTTGCTGCGGGGCATCCAAATAGCGCACAGAGAAGAAGAACAGAAGAGGGAGACGTGTCGCGATGCGAGCCGGTCATGCATCACACGTCAATCAAACGTCATAACATCACGCAAATCTATTTTCTATTTTGATCGCGACTCCGTAGTAACTCTTACACAGAGCTCATGTAGACCATATTCCATGAGAAGATTCTCGAAGCAGCCCACGGGTTTTCAACGAAAGGTCGAGCCGATTGATCGGCAGGGCCAGAATCGAATTCTCTTACAGTAGGCTGAAGCTGTTTAGACTCCGAGTGGAGAGGAAGGAAGACGACGTTGGAGGCTGCTGGTAAACAGTGTCAAATCGTCGGGCCGCTGAACCCGTCGGCTGTGATCGGGCGATCGCCGAGGACTTTCGTTCTTCATCCACTCTCCAATTTTGCTCCCTCCCCAAGTTTCCTCGCAGCTCTAGAAACCGGCTTTCTCTTACGCTCAAACAAAGTGCTGCAAGATGTCAGAACGGAACGGGGTCCGAGTGACCGCAGCAAGATTTGTGCAAGAGCGTCTCTATCCCATCCCTGGCTTGTCTGCCTGTTGAAAAATACCATAACTACCGGTTGATTCTTGATAACAGCGTCAATCTGCTGGATTCAAGGAGCTTTAACTGCTTCCTGGCGTTATATTACCGAGGTCACACCAAATCCATCTCTGCCCAATGTAGCGTGGTCTCCAACAGAATTTCATCGAATGGACGAACCTCTGGTTTACAGTAAAGGCTCTTCATTATTATGGTGGACGTGTCTGCCTTGCGACTACGAGTATTGAGGTATGGGAATACTCTTGCTCATCAATTCATCGCCAGAATTTTGAACTGCAAATGCCCCTCGATTCAAAATGGAGAGTGTTGTGCTTCGAGGATTTCCAATATCTGGTTGAATTGCTGAGCTGGGGGCCAGAAAAATGCCCTGGCAACATTTCACAACTGATGCAACACGCGCTAGGACTGCTCATCCCTTTCTATACATCACCAGTATAGACATAACCCACCCCATTTCCGTGATAATACTGGTCGTTTTTTCGATGAACTGACGACTGTCTTGCCTCAGGAAATTTTGGGAGAGCTCTACAACCCAATGACATCTTCCGAAGCGTGCAAAATAACAACAGATAGAAAGGTCGGTTCCAAATCTGTCTTTAGCCTTGTCCTTCTCGTCGCCTGATCTGGAGTGTACTGTCCCGTGGCCCGCTAGGACTGTGGCGGCCTCCGGTATAGACAATGTGCTTGTGTTCTAATTTTTTGGCACTATTGTACTTGACCCCTGTCTCGTCTTCAGAAATCTTGCTTCCATATTTCGAGGGGACCGCAGCCACAAAACATCATGTTACAATGTACAGCGCGTTTCCTCCGGGATGATTTAATTCCCACATACCTCCCTCTTCCAAATTCAAATGCCACCCACCCACCGACATATTCTCCATTGACAACCTCGCACAACTCACTCATTTTCAATCTGCCTACATGCTGGATATTCTGAACACAAAGTTATTGCCTAGGGACATTCATCTATTTACTCATCGCATTCAATGGTCTGCTGCTCTCCGCCGTGGTTGATATGCATGCACTGGGTCTAGCATAGATGGCCTCATTGCATGCATGCACCAACCTTCGTCGTATCACAGTGTAACAGCCACCGACATATCGAGTGCACTATACCGTCGTGAATCCTGAACTGCGAATCTCAACCTCAAATTTAAACAGTTAACGTGTGAGTGTGCCACAGCACGCGGTTCACCGGCGACACAGAGTTAGAATGCTTTTTGTACAAAAGACCTCATCTAGATTGTGCCAGCAGAAAATCCTGGCAACAGAAGATTTGGATGGCCCTATTGCCATGGCTTGTAGAATCCTGTTTCCAAACTAATCTGGACAGGTGGACATATTACGAGATTCGAACCATACACAGAATGGAACTCGAAGGGTGGACAATGTTGAATGTCAGATTCTCAGTAGCAACACGTCAGAGATAATGATAAATAAACGCGCAGTTCATTGAATACACAATCGGGAAATAAGTATCGATGCAGTAGGCAAGTGTCTATCTCAGCAGAGCCCAAGCGAGTAATATATTCCATCCTCAACGTCAACATCTGGGCCATCCATTGAACTCTCACTCGGGGACTGGAACGGTCATCAGCAAGCGTGCAGGATTGATTATTGGAGGATTGGAAGCTTACTCTTTCGATAAATTTCTTCAGTTCTTTGATATCTATTAGAGGATAACCAATGGCGATGGCAGCGTCCCGGGTGTACGGATCGAACCCTTTTGCAATGTGAAAGTCACGGATCACATCATGGTCGTGCTCGTCCCACTTCCCTCCCCACAGATTTGTCGAAAATTCAACAGTAGGCAGGCCAAAGTCCTCTGCCACGTCGTGAGTTAACCGGTTGAGCCCTGCAGGATCAAAGGCCCAGTAGTATTTCTCGGTATCCGGGGGGTTGGTCACAGTGATCAGATTATCCACGACATCCACCTGCAGGGGGAACAGGAAGAGATACACTTTGTCTGTGGGTGCATCTGCCATGAAGGTTCCTCGCAAGGTAAAGTCCAGATCAGCATTCAACATGCAGTTGATATCAATTCTGGTAATGAGCTCAGTTGCATCTACGATGTCAGAAGAAAATTTAGCCAATGATCTTGTGGGTTGTGTTTAAAGGGACCCACCGAAGGCTCCTTGGAGGTGATTACGAACATAGTGCTGCTGAGAAAGCCACCATCTTATTGGTGCGGTGTAGTCCTTAAATTCTATGTTGATCCAGAACACATCTGAGTGACGCTCTGGATAATCAACCCTACAGAACAATTATTCGAGAATGACGGTGCAAAGCAACCATAAGCGCACCGTGTCCATCCAGTCGGCAGGACCTCCGGAAGTAAACCACTTGTGTACACATTGTCCCATAAGCCAATATATAAGTCATCGGCTGTGAAATGTTTTGTTGTAGGAATTGCGTGGAGGTCATTTAGCTTGAGATGAGCACAGTCCCACTGGCAACAGGGGTTACAAATCGAAGGGAGCGTGATAGTTCCTAACATTGATGGGGAAGAATTGAGGTAATGGGTGTTGCTGCATGCAACCATTGAATAGAACTCATCGAGTTCAAGGGTAGACAAGAGTTTGTCACCCAGGTCATACTCTGTTAATTTGACCTCAGACAATTTTGAATGTGCCCGCGGTCTCACAATGTCTATACACGATTCATACCCACTGCCGACATCCATGCACAATTTTCCAGTAGACAGTCGGATCCATGCAGTACCTGGAACATGATAGAACCTCCCTCCAGTGGTTTCATGCCAGTAAGAGTCGGCAGCCTTCATGATGGTCAACTGTATTGAAGTGTCTCTCAGATTTTCGGAGCTCACATAGAAGTGCCGAGACTACATGGAAAAAATCAGTGATGTAGGCTTTAGGAACACTGCGGATAACAAACAGTTTGATGTCTGAAATAGTACGAGGCCAGGGTGGATCCAGCATGCAATTTTCTGACTTGGGAATATGGATCATTTCTATGCAGATGAGAAAATGAAATCTGTGGAGCAGAGAAAACTCTTACCATCATGGCAGACCAGCGCATTCAGGCCGGCTGAACATGTAAACCCAAAAACTGGGTCAAGTGGGGATGCCTGTAAAAGTTGTAGATTTATACACTCGGAAGAAGCACTTGAAGCATCTACCGAAACTGTGGGCCTTCCGCGCCTCAGCCATTCTCTACGATGGAGGAATTTGCAAATGGATGGCTATAAATGGAGATGGGGACTCGCCTGCTCAAATTGGGCATCATTATAAACAACCGCAGTCATTGGATCCTGGCTCCCGAAGATCCGTGCACGATAAACCCTCCGTGTTCCAACAACGACCTCAACATGCCGGACCACAACTCCCGTCTTTTTGCGGTGGACAGGGTGCCGCTCGACCACATTATGTTTGTCAATCTCATCCAACAGATTCAAATCACCCCATCTCACAACGCGGAAATCTGGTGGATCGTGAATGAGATAGTAGCAGGGAGTCTCGGGTGGTATCTCACTGCCTTGAGGTTGTTCCACAGTGGTGTTACTGACATTGAAAGTCCCACCCTGGATCGTAAAGTCACAACAATTCTCAAGGGCCGAGACCCTGGGAACATCAGTACTGTTCAGGAGGTGAGAAACGATTCGCTTTGCACCTTGTTTCTTGAATTCCTGTGGGCATAGGAAGAGTGGGATTCCGGATTGACAAGTGACTACTGGATGGGATGGGTGCTGGAAGAAAGAGAGTGAAAGCTGTGCATTCGGCGCTCACGTACTTAATCCGGGCGGTGACTGCTGTGCATAAGAAGAGAAGCAGTTGGTATCGGAGCAGCGAGGTTCAAAGCTGTTGAACAAGATCATGTAGAATTCCGGGGCACAGAGTTGCCCTTGCTTAGGCTGTTGGAGCTGTCCGTGAAAAAGGGAAGCAGTTAAACTATTTTTACGACACGCACGAAGTATTTTGAAATCGATGTACAATGCCGCTGCAGGGTTGATGTCTGCTGTCTATGAGCCAAATCCCATGAAGTGTACAATCCATGGTTGCACCACTATCTTCTGAATTTGAATTCCCGCTTTTGCCCGCAAAGGATAAATTGAGGTGTAACTGATATGTCCAAAATCGAGCCGAGCCAACAGAGAAAACCGACTGTCCATACAGCACAAAGAGTGATGAAAGATATGGAAGGATATCTGTGTCAGTGGGGGGCGCAGACAAGGTGCAGATGAAGCCATTGTCAAGAATAGTTCCATCCATCGAACCGAGAAACAAGCAGCATGAGAACAACCAACCAGAGTCAAAAGGAAATGCCTAAGAAAAAGAGAATGAGAAGAGGGGAGGATTTTTGAATTGTAACGTGTGGTATGTGCAGTCATTTCCCTTTTTGGATGCACGGATATCGAATTCAGAATATGTATGGACACTGATAAAACCCAGGCACGAAAGGGAAACAGAAAGTAAAATAAATAAGCAAGTGATCGTACAGTCACCGACAAAACCAAGCACAAAGGAAAACAGAAAATAAAATAAAATAAATAAGCAAGCGATCAGAGCAGCCATATCTAGACTTACACCCGACAGAGCTCCACCCCCAACTCCCTGCGCTCCCGTTCACCCTGGGGCCCAAGCACACTTCCATCTCTGCGCCGCCCGCCGCATTTGTCTCTGCGTGCAACAGTAACTCCCACCCTGACTCGAAATCGCGCACTCCCCGCCTCATGACACCCGAGCACTCAGCACACATTACGCAGCGACACAACGCTGCTGGTACCCAGCTGCGAGGCACGTTATACTCACCCCGCTTCAAGTCTTGTCTCGAGCCAATGGCTGCATGAGGGAGAAAAGTACGCTGCACGCACCTGCTTCACGTCCCCATAGCAATGTCCACCTTCTCGAGCCCACAAGCCGGTTCCCGTAAATAAATAAAATAACTCAGGAAGCTATCATACAGAGCCTTGATGGTTCTTGGCAGCTTTCTACCTGCCTTTTTGGCAAAAATATTTGGGTTGTTGGCTCCTGTGCATGCATTCTGCAAAGGGACAGACATACGACAACTCTCTGTGACTGGTGGACACTGGGGATTTTTTACCTGGGAGGAGAGAGCTCCTCCCATACACTTGCGCATACCGCTAGTGGTCAGGTCCCATTGGGTTCTAACCAGAAGTCCAGCCATTCAAACGGCCGGCCAGTCTACAGTTAGTCAGTGTCTTGTGTGATCGACCCCCTGGAATGGTGTGTGCTCCGTTGACATCTTGTAGTGTATAGTGTCGTTCAAAGTTAGCCTTTTCGTGTTCCTTTTCGCGCTCCTTTTCGTCTCCTTTTCGCCATTTTTCCGCCAAAAATGCGAAAATGAAACAAAAAGGAGAACCAGTAGGAGCGCAAAAAGGCGAACTTTGAAACCCCCCCTCCCGGATTTTCCGAGAAGGAAGTCAGTAGGAGAGTGTTCCTCTTCGTCAACACATTTCGGCAGGCATCGGCAAGGGATCTGGCGTTTGAAACTCTGAGCCAGCCAAGCAGGCGAATCAGTGCGCCCGTGTTTGTCTCAGAACACGCGAGCTGCTCCGGTCTTTTTATCAGCGTCTGCAACGATCTCATCATGTCTCTTAGGAGCTTCAATTTGAGGTTCTCTAGCTGCTTTCGTGACGGAGGAGTGGTTACCGCCCCCGTGAGTGGCACTGGACTTTGTGAGTGCCGTTTCACGCAATTTTTCAGAGAGGTCCAGCCCATGGGATACACAAATTGTATTCACTGACAATGAGGTAATAGCTGATAGGATAGAGAAGGTGCGATGAGAACGTGTGGAGGGAAACGACAAAGGGACTGATGGGATCAAAGTCCGGTGCGGAGTTCCAACTCTCGGCACAAGAAGGAGGACAAGTAGGATGACGAAAAGGAGCATTTTGACGAAAATGGCCTTGTGAGCTCATTTTCGCCAAAATGCTCCTTTTCGTGGTTCCTACTTGTCCTCCTTCTCGGTTCAGGAAGATGAAAAGGAAAATGAAAAGGAGACTGAAAAGGAGACGAAAAGGAGAACTTTGAACAACACTTATGTAGGGATAACCACCCGTACATACCTGCATGTTTGTTTTTGGTAAACTCGTAGTTCAGGCTGTGGACCACACAAGTATAATATATCCCCCCCCCCCCCCCCCCCCAGGCAGAGCTTTGTGGGCTCCACCTCCCCACGGTCCCGCTCCTCCTCGAGAACACAAACTGTCATACCACTGTGGCTCCCTTCTCCATACCGCCAGCATGCACACCTCCCACCCCACTCGGACTCCTGCACTCCGCACCTCTGCCCGTGCGCAAAGTGTCAATCTGCAGGGCTGATGATGCTGCTGCCACAGCACGGAATGCTAGCGCACGCACGCATCGTACCCGCCCGCTTCCTCCCCGAGACACACATTAAGCAGCACGTGCATGCACACATCACGACCTGCGCCCGCACACGTGGCCCATGGGTACGTCTCCAAGCCACTGCACTTGCATTGTGGTCGCGTGGCATGCGGAGATATCCACACAGATTATGGCTGCCAGCACATCCTCAGCGCAAGCATTGCACTGCGCACAAACCATCCCCCGCAGACGAGCATATGCGTACCCACCCGTGCCGCTCGCGCCTCGAGTCCCAGACGCGAGAAAGGAAGGCCGGTGTCAAGGGTGCGCGTGCAAGACAAGAAACAGGAAAGGAAAAGATGGAAAGAAAAGGCACAATGAGAACACACCCCGCACCCCCGTCGCTTCTCTTCCTCCCCCACTGATGTGCAGCCCGCACTCGCGTATCCTGCCCACCCCGAGCAGCTCCTCCAGCTCCTCAAGCGCATTCATTACGATCCACAGAGCGTGAAACAGACGTGAGAGTGCGATACAGACCCGAGTGGTGACAGTGCCGCTGATGGAGTGAATCTAGGAGCGAGTTTTTGTCAGTCTGTGAGCGAGGGAAGGCACAGATGGGGAGGGATAGATAGTGAGAGGGTGGAGCGGGAGGACGTCGAGGGTGGGTTGGAGGGAGGAGTAGGCAGAGAAGCGAGAGGGGAGGATACGCAGGACAGTCCCAAAAAGGAAAGAGCGCAGCCAAGAACGGGGAGGCGTCAATGACGAGCGTACAGCATGCAGCGTGCGTTGCTATTCGTATACGTCCCGTGGAAAAGGTACCCCCGGCGCCACATCGAATGCAGAGGCGAGGACGTCGGAGACAAGTCCGCCACACAGCCGCCCAAACGCACGTGCGTCCTCCGCGACAAAGTCGGTGGTCACAGACAGAAGGAAGGTGAGCCTCATCCCCCCGCCTGCCAATTCCTCCTGCCCTGGCATTGGGATCCGGCAAGGTGTAGCCCGTACTGTGTGCAGGGGATGCGGATTTCCATGGCCATCGCACGCGGCTCCATGTGGAGGGTGGAGCGAGGGGAGAGGGAGAAGTAGGAAGGAGAGGAGGTGAAGAATACGCACTCACAAGTATCGCGAATAGCTAAAGTTGTGTTGGAAATACAACCCGTGGTCATGTTGACCATGCAGAGTACATGTGGAATGCACATGGACTGCTCCACAATTTTACTTCTTTTATTTTATTTTCACCGTTGCTATGTTCACTTTAGGTTTAGCCTGCTTTTTGCCCGACTACCATCTTTTTCACCATATGCTTTATTGTGTTTCACACAGCCTTAGTATCATTACTTGTCTGACTCATAGATAAGAGACTTGTATTTATACCAAGCTATCTCTGCAATATATTCAGTCTGTTCTTTAGTTGCACCCCCATCAATTATATCTTCCCATAAGTTGCTCCTCTGGTGATTCCCGACGTGTGATGTGCGAAAGCGTTAATTTCGAGGTGCATTTAGGCGAAGGTGCTGTGGAGGGAAGAGGCGCGTAAGCGGACGGTCCGGAGAGGGAGATTAAGCAGAGGAGAAACAAAGTGGATGGAGAAGGGGCGGATGCGCTGCACCGCACAACAACGGACAACGCGATGCAGCAGCGTTTACGACTCGAGGAGAGAAAGGATGTCGTGCACCGTGTAAGAAATGGTCCCGTTTCATGCATGTTCTCCGCATGCAGCCGAGGTACTCTGTCCCGCGCATGCATCGTCTTCGCAGCAAGCTCCCAAAATCTTGACGTGCTCGCGTTTCAGGTAGATGGCAGGGCCCTTCTCGATGCACCATGCATCACGGATATCGTCGCAGCCGCGGAAGTGGATCGGTAGATGGACCGGGAGCGCAGTGGAGGATGGGAGGGAGAAGATAGAATATACGCACCGCAGAAGCCGACAACTTGGAGGGATGTGTAGCGTAGGTGGTGGATAGTTGTGGATGGATATGTCGCACTGTGGGGAGCATGGTCAACACGATGCAAGAAAAAGTGAAGGCCAAGAAACGATACTTTTTGGAAAGCAGTCCACGGGTTGTCAATGAAACGGCGATGTTTCGAGTGATTGATGAATCTGGAGATAACTTCAAGGATGCGTCTCACAAAGGCATATATGTAGTGCCGGAATAGAAGTCTCTTGGGCAGAAGTTGTTTGGACTCCGAGTGGAGGGAGGAAGGAAGATGACGTTGCAGGCTGCTGGTAAACAGTGTCAAGCTGTGATTCAAAACAGGTGGGTGTTGCGTTTCGTCCCGAAATCTGGTTGAATTGCTGAACTGGGACGAGAAAATGACCCTAGCAACATAGATAGAACACACGCTTGGACTCTTCATTCCTCTCTACGTCACCAGTATCAACATAACCCATTTCATGTCTCAGATCCGTGATAATAATGGTCGTTTGTTCGAACCAAAAACTTTCATTGCTTTAGGAAATTTTTGGGAAGGTCTACAACACGATGACATTTTCCGAAACTTGCAAAATAACAACCTGTAGAAAGCTCGGTTCCAAATCTGTTTTGAACCTTGTCCTTCTCATCGCCTGATCTGGAGTGTACTGCCCTGTGGCTGGAGAAGTGTTTGGGACTATTTTACCGTCCGGTGAAACGGTGTGCTTACAATACGTCTTGAATATGTTAGTTATAGTGTGTTGTGAAACAACACTAAAAACCACACAAACAATATCTTATCACTCCCAAAAGACTAGCGCAATCCTTAGGTGAGTTCGGGTCCGGACCGTAGTATGCAGCCAGCAGGTTTGGATTGTACAGTTAACAACGAAACAAGTACTATGAGGCACTAACAAAGTCCCCGCAGCACTTCACTTGGCAAGTTACAGCAGTTATCTTTCTGCCGCGGCGTTGGATGAACGTTTGTATGAGACGGATACAAGAAGGTAGTGACTATAAAGATAGTTCTATCACTTCAGGGCAGAGTTTGTACTTGGTGTTCACAAAATATCCCCAGCAATGGCCAATTCCAATTGCTATAATGAGGCAAGCTGTTTCTTCCTTGGCAATTCTCTTTACTGCAGGACTCTCCCGTACAGCAGACCTAAGCTTGGCCTCGTTTAGGGACATTTCCTTCACTTTTATAGTAACAGCTTAAGCGTTGATTGCAAAGTCCAACTAATTGATCCAACAGCTAATGACAGGACTCTCCCTGACGAGTGTGAAGGCAAAGCAGCTGACAAGTCACAACCAATTCTCAGGTGGTTAACCGTTTGAAGCTTAACTGATGAGTCCCTTGCTTGACAATTCGAGCCAACAACCAACTTCAATTTATAGACAAGTTACAAACAGAGATAGTAAACGAATCTCCGTGAAATATGCCTGAGGACACCCACGCCGATAGACGGTGCGATGAACTGGCTGTATGTGGGTTCTACAGGCTGCTTTTATAGTAATAGTACAAACGAAAGGAGATAGACTAGATATAGTAACTGAGATGTGGTGCTTGGTCATGTAGGTTCGTTCCCTCGTGGTTCTTCGTCGATCCCGCATGCTCTTGGTGCTGGGAGATCGTCGGTTTTGACCCCCGCGGTCTATATTTGGTATATTGGCAATACCGCGGTGCCTTCCGCACCCGCAGTACGATGCCGCGCCGGCCTGGGGTTGAACCCAGCCTTTTCAATACATTCCTCCTCGTGCTTGTCTTTGGTGGATCCGGCCGCGGGCAGTGCTTGGCCCGCGAAGTACCGGAGTGCCTGAATCCGATCGCTAGAATCCGAATTAGGACTTGTGTGTCTTTGATTTGACAGGTCGCGTCGCGCTGCGGCGCCACGTGATCGTCCGATCGCTTTGGCAGTTCCCTGTCTTAGGGTAACAATGGGTCTATGCTCGACCGCGGCCCGTTAGCAGGCTCTGCGGTAGGTTATACACAGTTATGGGACGCCGCGGCATGGCCGCGGCCGCTTTCCTCCATAATGTAACCGTTAACACAACTATGTCTTTGGCAGAGAGGCGCCGCGGTGGCACCACGGCAGCTCTCCTACGCAGTTTAATGTACCGCGCAACATGTCAAGTCTCGCCACTTCATCTATGCAGTCTCTGGGTCGCTTTTATAGGAATAAATCCCTTGAATAGGTTATAGGTGTTTATGGGTATATCTCCTTGGTAGTGTATTCAGAGTACAACATGCTGCGGCGTCACTGCGGTTGTGCTCTGAATACTACAGTCAGTAGTCGGAGCTCGCTCTGACTCTCCTTTATATCACCTAACAGAGCCCAGGTATACAGATATATTTGTATAGCACTGAAGCTACCCTGCGCCTCTTAATGTGTTTAGAAGCGCAAAAATAGCTAGAGGACGTGCATTTGGTGTTGCACCGTCTCACCGGTATTGACAATATTACCATTAATTTGCTTGTGTTCAAATTTTTGACACCTTCATCTTCGTAAATCTCTGCCTCCAGATTTCAAAGGGACTGCAGCCACATAATATCATGTACAGCGCATTTCCTCTGAGATTATTTAATCCCTGCACACCTCCCTCTTCCAAATTCAAATGCTACCCACCCGCTGGCATATCCTCCATCGATGACTTCGCACAACTCACTCACTTTCAATCTGCCCACATGCTTGAGGTTCTCGGACTCAAAGTCATTGCCTATGTACATCCATCTATTTACTCGTCGCGTTCACGGGGCTGCTCCTCCGGCGCGGTCAGTACGCATGCTCTGGGTCTAGCATAGATCGTCTCATTGCATATATGCACCCAACCTCCGTCCTTTCGCGGTGCAATACCCACCGACATATCGAGTGCACTATGCCGCTGTGATCATGAATCCTGAACTGCGAATCTCAACCTCCAATTGAAACAGTTAAACATGCGAGTGCGCTGCACGCGGTTCACCTGTGACACAGAGTTAGAATGCTTGCCGTGGAAGCGTGTACAAAAGACCACCTCATCTACAATGTGCGAGCGGAAAATCCTGGCAACACAAGATTTCAATTGCCCTATTGGCATATGTATGTGCTTTAATATAGAATCCTGTTTCCAAACTCATCTGGGCAGGTGGACATGTTACGAGATTGAAATCATATACAAGAGCGCAGTTCGTTGAGTACACAATTGGGAAATAGGTATCGATGTGGCAGGCAAGTGTCTCGACCCTCAGCAGAGTCCAAGGGAGTAATATATTCCATCCCCAACCTTGGTATCTGAGCAATCCATTGAACTCTGATCTGTGAACTGGAACGGTCATCAGCAAGTATGTAGCAATTTTAGAAGAGTGAAAGCTTACTCTTGGAATTAATTTCTTCATTTCTTCAATATCTATCAGAGGATAGCCCATGGCAATGGCGGCGTCTTGGGTGTACGGATCGAACCCTTTTGCAACGTGAAAGTCATGGATCATATCATAGTCGTGCTCCTCCCATCTCCCCCCAAACCTTGCCATGGAAAATTCAACAGTGGGCAGGCCAAAGTCCTCTGCCACATCGTGAGTTAACCGGTTGAGCCCATCAGGGTCGAAGGCCCAGTAGTATTTCTCGGTATCCGGGGGGTTGGTTACAGTTAACATATTATCCACGACATCCACCTGTGGGGGAAATAGGAAGAGATACACCTTGTCTGTGGGTGCATCTGCCACGAAGGTTCCCTGCAAGGTAAAGTCCAGATCAGTGTTCAAGGTGCAGTCGAAATAGATTCTGGTGACGAGCTCAGTTGCATCTACGATGTGAGAAGAAAAAAATTAGCCAATGATCTTGTGGGTTGTGTTCAGAGGGACCCACTGAAGGCACCTTGGAGGTGATTACAAAGATAGTGCTGCTGAGAAAGCCACCATTTCATTGGTGCGATGTAGTCCTTCAATCCTACGATGATCCAGAATGGACAGGAGGGAGACTCTGAATAATCAACCCTAAAGAACAATTATTCAAGAATGACGGTGCAAAGCAACTATAAGCACACCGTGTCCATCCAGTTGGCAGAACCTCCTGAGGTAAAGGTAAATCACTCGCGTACATGTTCCACCACGAGCCAATATATAAGTCATCGAGTGTGAGATGCTTTGTAGTGGGAATGGCGCAGAATTCATTTGGCTTGAAATAAGCACGGTCATAGGAGTTACAAATCGAAGGGAGCGAGATAGTTCCTGCGATTGTTGGGGAAGATTTGGGGTAACGGGCGTTGCCGCATGCAACCATTGAATAGAACTCATCGAGTTCAAGGGTAGATAAGAGTTTGTCACCCAGGTCATACTCTGTTAATTTGACCTCAGGCAATTTTGAATGTGCCCCCGGTCTCACAATGCCTACACATGATTCATACCCATTGCCGACATCCATGCACAATTTTCCGGTGGACAGTCGGATCCACGCGCTACCTGGAAGATCATAGAGCCAGTCTTCGGTGGTTTCATGCCAGTAAGAATTGGCAGCCTTGATGATGGTCAGCTGTATTGAAATGCCCTCATATTTTCGGAGCTCACATTGAAGTGCTGTGTCTGTACATGAGGTAAAATCAATGCAGGCTTTAGGAACACCGCGGATAACAAACAGTTTCATTTCTGAAATAGTATGAGGCCAAGGCGGATCCAGCATGCAATTTTTCGACTTGGGAAAATGGTATCATTTCTATGCAGATGAGAAATTGAATTTTTTGGTCTGAGGTAAACTCTTACCATCATGGTAGATCAGGGCATTCACGCTGGCCGAACTGGTAAACCCAAAAAACTGTGCCAGGTGGGGATGCCTGTGAAAGATATAGATTTACACACTAGTATGCACAACCACCTACCGAATTTGTGGGCCTTCCTTCATTTCGGCCATTCTCTACAATGGAGAAATATGTAAATCAGGGGGGATGAATGGAGATGGTGGCTTACCTGCTCAAACTGGGGATCATTATAAACAACCGCAGTCATTGGGTTCTGGCTATCGAAGATACGGGCACGATACACCCTCCGTGTTCCAACTAAGACCTTGATATGTCGGACTACAGCTCCCATCCTTCTGTGATGGACAGGGCGCCGCTCGACTACATTGTATTTGTAGACTTCATCCAAGAGATTCAAATCACCCAATTTCACGACGCGGAAATCTGGTGGACCGTTAATGTGTTGGTAAGAGGGGATTGAGTGATATCTCACTGCCCAGAGATTGTTCCACAGTGGTGCTGACGTTAAAAGTCCCACCCTGGATTGTAAAATCACGACAATTCTCGAGGGCAGAAACCCTGAGAACATCAGCAATCCTCAGAGACTGAGACGTGGTTCCGTTCACACCTTGTTTCTTGGAATCCTGCGGCAGCCATAGAATGTGGGGCAGATTGAGGAGTGACCACTGGATGAGATTGGTGCGGAAGAAAGAGTGTCAAAGCTGTGTATTTTGGCGCTCGATTTAACGCCTCCTGCTGTGCGTGAGAACAGAAGCAGAACACGAGCTGTATTATGGTCCGCTGACCACCCGAACTGTCTTATGACTCGGAAATTTGCAGGATGGGAACATAATCCAATTTCGGCCAGCGCTTGTCTGAAAATATCTTGCAATGTCTACTCGTGTCTACACCTCCGTTTCGATCCAAGTACCCAAATTAAACCTAGACACCGCCCAGCGGCGGTGCTTCACAACAGCTGTAAAACTTCTGCAGCTCGGTGACTGCAACACGGCAAATAATGCCATCGTGACTATTCCGCTAGAGCCATCAGCGAAATACATATTGAAGCCCAGAAAAGCTTGATAATTTTCCCATTCATTTACATTGAGGAAAAATATGCTCGCCCAGAGTTTCAAAGTAAAAGTTGTGTTTGCTCGAGAAGACAGACAGCTAAATAAAGTTGGTGCCAGGTATTTCCTTTTTTGGATTCGACGCATCCCGCCATGCATCCCGGCGTGCCATTCGCTCCTGAAGCATATCTCCTGCTGCTTGCTCATCGTACCGGGTGGGGTACCCCACGCCGACCCATCATACACAGGTGCACCATGCGCACCTAGATTAACACTCCTCCTCGAGTACACGCACACGGATTCCACGCCGCGCACAATAGCCCTCCCACAGTACATTCTGCCCGCACACTCCCCGTACTCCCTGACGCACGGTGCCCACGCCCGCGCCGCTGCTGCTACAGCTCAGTAGCATCAGACCCGTCCCGACCATCGAAGACCCCGCGTACACAGTACGCAGCGGAATGGGAAAGAGAGCGATGCACCACGCATACACCCAGCAGGAGTACCCATACGACACGGCACAGAAATGAAGCGCCGCATGCGGAGGTATCCGCACATACATCGCGGGTGCCAGCCCTAAGGCAGCGCGCGCACGCCATCCCCTGCGGACGAGCGCGTGCATACCCGCTCGTCCGTACCCGCACGCCCCGTGCCTCGAATCCCGGACCCGAGAAAGATGGGACCACCGATAGAAATAAAGGGGAAAAAAAGGAAGAGAGACTCGAAAGGGAACGCACCGACAGGCTCCCATCGAGCCCCTTCATCCGTCTTGCCCACACCCACGTATCGAGCCTCCCGAGCGGCTCCTTCAGCCCCCGAGCGATCCATCGCGATAGGAGCGCGCGCACCGAGCCGGCGGGATACGGACGGCGCAAGCGGCGGTACTGATCGACTGCGAGGAACGACATGGCACTGTGCGGGGATTAATTGGTCTGCGTCGCTGGGCGAGAGGAGCAAGGAGGGGGAGGGGGAGGAAGGGTAGATCGAGGAAGAGTAAAGGGGGGAAAGGGTCAGAGGGAGAGGAATAACGGGTGGAAGTTGGAGCGAGTAGCAAGTAAAGACGTACTTCATTCACGATGGAGAGCCGGAAAGGCCAGCAGGCGATGTGTGTGGATGCATTCTTGCCCTCGAGTATGCGTATCGCGCCGGTTAAATTCCTATACAGATAAAAGCTTGTCAGAACGATAAAAGGGGAAAAAAGGAAAAGAAAAGAAAGCCAGGAGCGCAGAAGGATGAATGCCGAGGCGGCAGCGTGCAGCGACAAGCGCGCGCGCGCTAGACGGCGTGTCGCCCCACATCGCAAACGCAGACGAGTACGGCTCGGGGACATCCAAGCCTGCCCCACAGCCTCCGCGTCGCACAAGGCCGTGCGCATCTCCCGCAGCCGAAGAGGGCGGGCCCCATCCCGCGGCCGAGGAGCACCTTCGCGAGAAGCTGCGCACGATGTGATGCATCACCATCGACAAAGCGGCGGGTCCCCGTGCACACAGACATCGATCCACGGGTCTCGAGATAGGGACAAGGGAAGTATGGAAGGAGGAGGGATCGGAAGGCGGGGGTGGAGGCCTGAGCGCGAAGGGAGAGAAATGAATGGGAAGGTGACGAGGGAGTAGGGAGTAAGGAAGCAGATACACACCGTATAACAGACGCGCAGCGCGGGAGTAGTTATTTTTGGTGAAGATGCGATGCTGTGAGGGGCGGAAGGCGCGTAAATGGGGAGTCCAGAGAGACAAAGAGGGGATGTTTGGGCGGGGAGTCGAGAGTGAGGGTTGATGCTCGCATCCGCTGCATACGATGTGCATCGCAGGCAGTCCCGGCTCGCTACGCGCGATTCCCCACTTGATAGCAAGAACACACACGCAAGTCGCGCCATCGGCTGGTGACCTGGTCCCAATCTCCGGTGTGTCGGAGTCGGCCTGCGAAGCCGCACGTCCCCACCTCGGGATGCGCGCGCACATCGTTCCGCACGCAGGAATGGATCCGTGGATAGGCCGGGGAGGGATGCAATGGAGAGGATGGGAGGGAGAAAAAAAGAATATATGTGCGCACCGCAGAAGCCGACAACTTGGAGGGATGCGTAGGTGGTGTCTATGATGTCGCGCTGTAGGGAAGATTGGTCAACACGATGTAAAATAATGAGGGCAAGAAACAATATGGAAAGAGCGACATGGATGCCGCCACAGAAAAAAACAAGGAGGGAAAGAAAAACAGATAAATGCTCACCCTCGAGTGTCGAATGTCAAGGCCCCATACATTTACGCAGAGCTCATATTGACCATATCCATGAGAAGATTTCTTGAACGTAGTCCACGGGTTTTCAACGAAAGGTCGAGCCGATTGATCGGCAGGGCCAGAATCGAATTCTCTTACAGTAGGCTGAAGCTGTTTAGACTCCGAGTGGAGAGGAAGGAAGATGACGTTAAAGGCTGCTGGTAAACAGTGTCAAATCGTCGGGCCGTTGAACCCGTCGGCTGTGATCGGGCGATCGCCGAGGACTTTCGTTCTTCATCCACTCTCCAATTTTGCTCCCTCCCTAAGTTTCCTCGCAGCTCTAGAAACCGGCTTTCTCTTACGCTCAAACAAAGTGCTGCAAGATGTCAGAACGGAACGGGGTCCGAGTGACCGCAGCAAGATTTGTGCAAGAGCGTCTCTATTCCATCTCTGGCTTGTCTGCCTGTTGAAAAATACCCTAACTACCGGTTGATTCTTGAGAACAGCGTCAAGCTGCCGGTTTAAACGCGCTTTAATTGCTTCCTGGCGTCATATTACCGAGGTCAGACTGTGGAACGCATCTCTGCCCAAATGGCGTGGTCTCTACCATAATTTCATCGAACCGAGAAACTTCTTGTTTACGATACAGTACAGCTTATTATGGTGGACATGTCCGCCTTGCAACTACGAATAGCAAGGTATGGGGAATACTCTGGTTCATTAATTCATCGCCAGAATTTTGAACAGCAAATGCCCCTCGATTCTAAATGGGAGGGTGTTGCGTTTCGAGGATTTTCCCACGCCCTGGCAACATCGATGGAATACGCCCCGGGACTTTTCATCTCTTTTATACATCACCAGTATAAGCGTAACCCATCCCAGTTTCGTCATAATACTGGTCATTTTTTTTCGATGAACTGACGACTGTCTTGCTTCAGAAAATCTTTGGGAAGGTCTACAACACGAGCACATTTTCCGAAGCGTGCAAAATAACAACATATAGAAATTTGATTCCAACTGTCTTGAACCTTGCCCTTCTCGTCGCCTGACCTGGGGTGTAGTGTCCCGTGGCCCGCTAGGACTGTGGCGGACTCCGGTATTGCCAATGTGCTTGGGTTCGAAATTTTTGACACCAAACTGCTGCTCAGTCTTCAGAAATCTTGGTTCCAGATCAAGGGGACTGCAGCCCCAAAACATCAGCACACCCTTTTCCTCGAGAATTATTTAATCCCCGCACACCTCCCTCATCCAAATTCAAACACTACCCACCCCCTGGCATATCCTCCATCAGCGACCTCACACCACTCACTCACTTTTAATATGCCTGCATGCTTGAAATTCTGGGACTCGAAGTCATTGCCTATGTACATCCATCCATTTACTCGTCGCATTCAAGGGTCTGCTGCTCTCAGCCATGGTCAGTATGCATGCGCTGGGCCTAGCATAGATCGCCTCATTGCATGCAGGCACCCAACCTCTATCATATCGCGGTGCAACAGCCACCGACATATCGGGGGCACTATGCCGCAGTGAATCCTGAACTGCGAATCTGAACCTCAAATTTAAACAGTTAAATGTGTGAGTGTGCCACTGCACGCGGTTCACCTGTGACACAGAGTTAGAATGCCTACTGTGGAAGTGTGTACAAAATACCTCATCTAGATTGTGCCAGCAGAAAATCCTGGCAACAGATAATTGGGATGACCTTATTGCCCCATATGTGCTTTGTCATATAGAATCCTGTTTCCAAATTCGTCCGGGCAGTTGAACATGTTACGAGATTCAAACCATACACGGAAGGGAACTCGAAGGGTAGACAATGTTGAAAGTCAGATTCTGAGTAGCAACATGTTTGAGATAATGAGAAATAAACGCGTAGTTCATCAATTACAGAATCGGGAATAAGTATCAATGTGGCAGGCAAGTGTCTTGACCCTCAGCAGAGCCCAAGGGAGTAATATATCCCATCCTCAACCTCAACATCTGAGCCATCCATTGAACTCTGATCTGCGAACTGGAACGGTCATCAGCAAGTATGTAGGAATATTAGAAGAGTGAAAGCTTACTCTTGGACTCAATTTCTTCATTTGTTCGATATCTATCAGAGGATATCCCACAGCGATGGCGGCATCTTGTGTGTAGGGATCGAACCCTTTCGCAATGTGAAAGTCGCGGACCATATCATAGTCATGCTCCTCCCATCTCCCTCCCCACAGACTTGTCGAAAATCCAACAGTAGGCAGGCCTAAGTCCTCTATCACACCGTGAGTTAACCGGTTGAGCCCAGCAGGGTCAAAGGCCCAGTAGTATTTCTCGGTATCCGGGGGGTTGGTGACAGTGATCAGATTATCCATGATGTCCACCTGTGGCATGAACAGGAAGAGATACACTTTGTCCATGGGTGCATCTACCATGAAGGTTCCTTGTAAGGTAAAGCTATCCAGATGAGCATTCAAAGTGCTGTTGAAAAAAATGCCGGTGATGAGCTCGGTTGCATCTACGATGTCAGGAGAAAAAACTTAGACAATGATCTTGTGAGTTGTGTTCAAAGGGACCCACTGAAGGCTCCTTGCAGGTGTTTACGAACATAGTGGTTCTGAGAAAGCCACCACTTCAGTGGCACGGTGTTGTCCTTGAATCCTACGGTGATCCCGAACAGACATGGGTGACACTCTGAATAATCAACCCTACAGAATAATTATTCGAGAATGATGGTGCAAAGCAACCATAAGCGCACCGTGTCCATCCAGTTGGCAGGACCTCACAAGGTAAACCATCCATGTACCAGGGCCCAATATATAAGTCATCCAGTGTGAGACACTTTTCTGTTGGAATTGCGTAGAGGTCATTTAGCTTGAGATGAGCACAGTCCCACTGGCAACAGTGGTTACAAATCGAAGGGAGCGTGATAGTTCCTGACATTGATGGGGAAGAATTGAAGTAATGGGGGTTGCGTTGTGCAATCATGGAATAGAACTCATTGAGTTCAAGGGTAGATAAGAGTTTGTCACCCAGGTCATACTCTGTTAATTTGACTTCAGGCAATTCGGAAAACACCGGCCCATGGTGGATGCTGGCTATGATCGATCCATACCCACTGCCGACATCCATGCACAATTTTCCAGTAGACAGTCGGATCCATGCGCTACCTGCAAGATCATGGAAGCCCTCTCCAGTGATTTCTTGCCAGTAAGAATCGGCAGCCTTCATGATGGTCAACTGTATTGAAGTGTCTCTCAGATTTTCGGAGCTCACATGGAAGTGCCGAGACTAAATGAAAAAAATCAGTGATGTAGGCTTTAGGAACACTGCGGATAACAAACAGTTTGATGTCTGAAATAGTACGAGGCCAAGGTGGATCCAGCATGCAATTTTCTGACTTGGAAATATGGGATCATTTCTATGCAGATGAGAAAATGAAATTTTTGGTCTGAGGCAAACTCTTACCATCGTGGTAGATCAGTGTGTTCACGCTGGCCGAAGATCCAAGCCCGAAGAATTGCACCAAGTGAGGATGCCTGTAAAAGTTGTAGATTTAAACACGCTGGGGAGGAGAATTATATACCGAACTTGTGGGCCTTTCTGCACTTCAGTAATTCTCTACAACAGAGGAATTTGCAAATGAATGGCTGTAAATGGAGACAGGGACTTGCCTGCTCAAACTGGCGATCATCAGCATAAACAGCCGCAGTCATTGGATCCTGGCTGCCGAAGATACGGGCACGATAGACCCTCCGAGTTCCAACAATGACCTCAACATGCCGGACCACAACTCCCGTTTTTTTGCGGTGGACAGGGCGCCACTCGACTACATTCTGTTTGTCAATTTCATCCAACAGATTCAAATCCCCCAACTTCACAATGTGGAAATCTGTTGAGTCATAAATGAGTTGGTAGCAAGGAATCGGGGGATCTCACCGCCTGGAGATTGTTCCACAGTGGTGCTGACATTGAACGTCCCACCCTGAATCGTAAAATCATGACAATTCTCGAGGGCAGAAACCCTGGGAAAATCAGCAATCCTCAGAGACTGAGACTTGTTTCCGTTCACACCTCGTTTCTTGAAATCCTGCAGCCATATGGAGAGGGTGATTCTGGATTGAGCAGTAACCACTGGATGAGATGGATGTCGGAAGCAAGAGAAAGAAAGCTGTGCATTGGCGCTCAAAGCTGTGGCTTTAATTTGGCGCTCACGTACTTACAGCCGTTGTCAGTACCGAAGGCGCGAATCAAAAAATTGCTGTTTGGGGCATTTTCTGATCCCCGCCACCGATTTGCCTATATTGCGGTGACTTCTGCACAGATTGACTTGAAATGTAGCTAGATAATTTGGGATAATTCAGCCGCTATTAGTGATAGAGAGATATTGAAAAAATCTTTTGTTGTTTACCATCTGTCATATCAGGCTTCTCCAGCAATGGATCCTGAATGCAGAGCCCAAATCTGGCCCGAATGAGCTGAATTTCTGGGAGGAGGCATTTATATGTGTACTGAGTGAGATGATAGAGCCAAATTATGAATACATTACATACCTAGAGCCATTCTTTGTTTGCTACCCAAAACACACCCCTGAATGAGACAGGAAGGGCAGGAAATAAATTCCTCATAATTTTAGCTCTATCACTTCATTCAATACATAGATCAGTACCCCCTCCCAAAAATCTAGGTCATTTGGACAGGATTCCAGCTATGTAGCCAAAGTCTATTGCCCGAAAAATCCAGTGTGACATATAGTGCACGATAAAATATTTTCCTTTATGTCTCTCTATCACTAATAGCGGCTGAATTAGCCCGAATTATCTATCCAAGTTTCAAGTCAATCCGTGCAAAACTCATTGAGATATAGGCAAATCGGTCGCGGACATCAGAAAATGCCCAAAACGGCAATTTTCTGATTCGCGCCTTCGGTACTGACATCGGCTGTAATGGGGGATGTGACTGTTGTGCATGAAAAGATAATCAGTTGGCATCGAAGCAGTGGGGTTCAAAGCTGTTGAACAAGATCTATGCAGAATTCCGGGGCACAGAGTTGCCCTTGCTTAGGCTGTTGGAGCTGTGCGCGAGAACCTTGAGAGAAGCAGTTAAACTATTCTTATGATATGCACGAACTATTTTGCAATCGATGTAAAATGCCGCTGCCCGATTGATGTCTGCCAATTCTACATGCCGATTCCCCGATTCCCCGTAGGCCAAATCCCTTGAAGTGTACAACCTACGGTCGCACCGCTATCGGAACTCCCGTTGCGCCGTTATGTTGCCCGCAAAGTATAAGTTGAGATATAACTGATATCTCAAACATCGAGCCGAGATGACAGAGAAAACCGACTGTCCATACAGCACAAAGAGTGATGAAAGATATGGAAGGATATCTACGTCAGCGGAGGGCGCAGACAAGGTGCAGATGAAGTCATTGTCAAGAAAAGTTCCATTCATTGAACCACGAGAACAAGGAGCATGAAAACAACCAACCAGAGTCAAAAGGAAATGCCCAAAGAAAAGGAGGATGAGAAGAGGGCATGTGTGGTATGCGCAAGATTGCACAGCCATTTCCCTTTTTGTATCCACGGATATCTGAGTATTTTGGTGGACACAGTTCTCATGAGCTTCTGCATTCACAATATGTATGGACATCGACAAAACCCGAAAGAAAATAGAAAATAAAAACCAATAAGCAAGTGATCGTACAGGCAGCGCCAACGCGGAGCAGCCGTCTCCAAGCCTCACACCTGACAGAGTTCCATTTCTACCTCCCTGCGCTCCTATTCACCTTATTCACCTGGGGCACAAGCACACTCCCATCTCTGCGCCGCCCTCTGCGTGTAACGATAACTCTTACCCTCTCTCGAAATCGCGTACTCCCCGCCTCATGACATTCAACCACACATCCCGCGAGGACACAATGCCGCTGGTACCCGCTGCGATGCATATTGTACCCACCCCGCTTCAAGTCTCGAGCCAACGGCTACCTGAAGAGAGAGATACACAATTGTCCATGCGATTGAGTATTACGACCCCGCAAGCATTCGCCCCTGTCCGCCGTGAAAACGGCTGCGTGCTTGAGCCCACAAGCCGGTGCCTGTAAGTAAACAAACTAAATCGGGAAGCGATCGTACAGGCAGAGTTTCGTGCGCTCCACCTCCTCGCAGTCCCGCTCCTCCTCGAGCACACAGACCCGCATTCCACCGCGCACACAGCAGTTCCAATCTCCGCACCGCCCGCATACACACCTCCCGCCCAGCTCGGACTCGCGCCCTCCCGGCCTCCGCCCATGCGCATAGTGTCAATCTGCAGGCTGATGACGCTGCCACGGAAAGCTAGCGCTGCGCCCCCATCGTACCCGCCCGCTCCCTATCCGGCCTCCTCCCAGGCAGACATTAAGCAGCATGCACATGCACACATCACGACCTGCGCCCCGCACGCGGCGAAAATGGGTACGTCTCCGAGCCACTGCACTTGCACCGCGGTAGCCCGAGCGAAGCGCGGCGTGCAGAGCCAGAGGTATCCGCACACACATGGTGACTGCCAGCCTGCCTCTGCAACGAAAGCACCCTGCACAGGCCATCCCCCGCAGACGAGCGCGCGCATACCCGTCGCACCTCGAATCCCAGACGCGCGAAGGGCCGGCATCAAGGGCCCGCGCACAGAAGAAACAAAGAAAGACAAGGAGGAAAAGATGGAAAGAAAAGGTAGAAGGAGAATGCACCCCGCCCCTCGTCGCTTCTCCCGGATGTGCAGCCCGCAGCTGCACATCCCATCCACCCCGAGCAGCTCCTCCAGCAGCTCAAGTACATTCATTGTGAGACCCGCGATGGCGATGCGCACGCGCGCGACACAGACGTGAGAGCGCAACGCAGACGGCGAGTGGTGACGATGCCCGCGAGCGACACCCGTGCACGACGCCGATGTAGCGGACCTAAGAGTGAGTTTTTGTCAGTCTGTGAGCGGGGAAGGGCAGCAGGGAGGAGAGATATAGACAGGGGAAGGGTGGAGCGGGAGGACGTCGAGGGTGGGTTGGAGGAGGATTAAGCAGAGAAGCGAGAGGACAGGAAAAGCAGGAGGTTCCCAAAAAGGAAAGAGCGCAGTGAAGAGCGCGGAGGCGTCAATGACGAGCGTACAGCCTGCAGTGCGCAGCGCCATTCATATACATCCCACGGAAAAGGTACCCACATCGCCCACATCGCGCAGAGGCGAAGACAGCGGGACAGATAAGTACGGCGGGCCCCCTACAGGCGCTGAAACGCGCGTGCGTCCCCCGCAGCAAAGTCGGTGGTCACAGACACAAGGAAGGCGAGCTTCATCCCCCTGCCCGCCGATTCCTCATCTCCGGGCACTGGGATCCAGCAACACACGTCAGGCAATCGTGGCCCATACTGTGTGCTGGGGATACGGATTGCCACGGTCATCGCATGTGGCTTCACGTGGAGCGAGGAGAGAGGGAGAAGGAGGAAGGAGAGGAGGTGAAGAATACGCATGATGCTCACAAGTATCCCGAATAGCTAAAGTTGCTCCTCTGGCAATTCCCGACGTGCGATGTGCGAAAGCGTTAAGTTCGGGTGAAATTAGGTGAAGGTGCTGTGGAGGAAACAAGCGCGTAAGAAGGCAGTCCGGAGAGGGAGAGTAAGAGGAGGAGGAACAAAATGAATGGAGAGGGGCGAATGCGTGACGATGGGCAACGCGCTGCAGCCGCGTTTACGACCCGAGGAGAGGGAGGATATCGTGCACGGTGTAAGACATGGTCCCGCTTCATGCAGGTTCCCCGCACGCGGCCGAGGTGCCACTTCCCGCGCATGCATTACCATCATCTTCGCAGCGAGGTCCCAAATCCTCTGACGTGCGCGCGTTTCGGGTGGATGGCAGGGCCCTTCTCGATGCACCATGCATCATGTATATCGTCGCAGCCGAGGAAGTGGATCGGTAGATTGACCGGGAATGCAATCAAGGATGGGAGGGGGAAGAGAGAATATATGTACGCACCGCAGAAGCCGACGACTTGGAGGGACGTGTAGGTGGTGGATAGTCGTGGATGACTCATCATCCTTAGATTATGATATCGCGCTGTGGGGAGGATGGTCAACACGATGTAAGAGAAAATGAGGGCCGAGAAACAATACTTTTTGGAAAGCAGTCCACGGGTTTGCAATAAAAACGGCGATGCTTCGAGTGATCGATGAATGTGGAGATAACTTCAAGGAGCGTGTCAAAAAAGCGTATATGCAGGGCCGGAATCGAATTCTCTTGCGCTGAAGTGTGGACTCCGAGTGGAGGGAAGAAGGAAGATGACGTTGGGGG
Organism: Mycena leptocephala; assembly: GCA_029378395.1. Lineage (NCBI taxonomy): Eukaryota > Fungi > Basidiomycota > Agaricomycetes > Agaricales > Mycenaceae > Mycena > Mycena leptocephala. The sequence goes on along the minus strand of JARJLF010001670.1, from coordinate 958 downwards.
CTGCTGGTAAACAGTGTCAAGCTGTCGGGCCGTTGACACCCCAGGCACTGAGGTGCCACACGTACGTAAGGCCTGTTAGGTAGGTTAATGTGGTAGAGCTAAACCTACCTAAGAGGGGTACGCCTCCGTGAAGGGTCGTGCTTCTTTTACTCAACGATCAAATCATTCCAAATTGGGTGGAAATCTCGTGACTGCGGTCGTTTCTTTTTCCTCCACCGAAATGCCAGCTGGCCATAAGCGCTCCGTGCGCGCTAACCAGCACGCTGCAAAGAGCGGGCCCGGTCCACACTTCAAGAGCCCTCTGAAGGGACACGACAAGCGCAAGCAACAGGTCGTCCAGGGGATAGGTCGCGAGCAGAAACTTACCGCTGCACGCGAGCGGCTCGACGCTCTCTTGCATCGTGAGCCGGTCTCCAACGCTCTAGGTGCGGCCCCTATCGCCCCTGATGATGCAGTCTTTGGCTCAGACGCGAATATGGGAGATTGGACTGACATGGAGGAACCTCCGTTTCCACCTTCGGTACCTTTGCCCCCTCCGAAACCCTCCGAAAGCATTGCCCAGCGGCTTAACGACACGTGGAATCGACTCCTCCCTCAACTGGAAACCCCCTGGCTGCAATATTACGAGCGTACACACGGCAAGCCGCGCAATATCATTCCTGCCGTTATACAGCACAAATGTACGGTGTCCTGCGAGACTCCACGGTTTCAAAGGTTAAATGCCTTTATCCCACTCGTGTGTAGCCCCATTCTCAATACCTCCAACATACTGACTGGTGAGCGGACACACGGCAAATAGTGATCTCCTACCCGTCGGCACCTTCGCCACAACTTTCGCCGTCTTGGAATCTCACTTCAAGTGCTGCTCAATGGTCTTTCACAAGTGTACACACATCAGATGGTCTGATTATCTGCACCTTCGCCAATTTCGTCGCCACCTTCGCCGGCTCGGGATTCT